>CABHPR010119668.1:14891-25649 GCA_902168415.1 Peromyscus melanophrys
TGTGTGTGTGTGTGTGTGTGTGTGTGTGTGTGTGTGTGTGTGGCCATTCATGCCACAGCACATGTATGGAAATTAGAGGACAGCCCATGAGAGTCAGTTCTTTCCTTCCACTATGTGTGCCGCAGGATATTGAATCTTAACTGTCAGGTTTAAAAGCAAGTGCCTTTCTTGACTGAACCATCTCACTATCCCAAGAAGTTAGCATTTGAACTGGTGGCCTTAATAAAATAGATACCCCTGCCCAGTGTGGGCAGACCAAGTAGAATAAAGGGGTAATTGTACCCACACACATTTCCATACAGCTAGAGTTAGGACACCAGCCTCCTGCCCTTGGCATTCCTAGTTCTCAAGCTGTCTTCTGGGAGTAGAATTGAAGCCACCAATTGTTTGGCCCTTGGGTATTTGACTTACATCATTAACTTTCCCTGGTCTTCACTGTGTATGGCAGATTCTTAATCATCGTCATATCAACAGCCAATACTTCATAACAATCATAATAGTGCACACTGGTTCTGTTTCTCTGGAGAACCCTAATATACTACATGAGGATGGATGATAGAAATGTTCATAATATGGACATTTATACTAATTTTACAGTATTCCATGGGGTAGGTTCAGAAGAACATCAAAGAGTTTAATGTGTATTCACCTCAGGACATATTCTGACACTGCCTTAAAAAAAATGCCAGGACGGGAAAGATGACTTAGCAGTTATGAACTGCTTTGGTAGAAGACCAGGTTTGTGGCTCACAAACACATGTAACTCCAGCTTTAGGTGACCTGATGCACTTTTCCAGATTCCACAGGCACCTGCACCTGTATAGGCACATTCCTACAAATGTATAAATGAATACATAATTAAAAATAAAATAAACCTTTAAAAAATGTTAATGCACCGGGCGTTGGTGGCGCACGCCTTTAATCCCAGCACTCGGGAGGCAGAGGCAGGTGGATCTCTGTGAGTTCGAGGCCAGCCTGGGCTACCAAGTGAGTTCCAGGAAAGGCACAAAGCTACACAGAGAAACCCTGTCTCGAAAAACCAAAAAAAAAAAAAATGTTAATGCAGCTTATTACCAAAAAGCAGGCTCTTGTTATGTGTGTGCACAGTGATGTGCATGATGAATTTCAGAGACATTAAAAACTTGTCTGATACTTTAATTCCCAAGATATGTGATTTCCCTCACTGGGAAAAATAATTTTCCTATTTATTATCATTACTATAATTCTCAGCTATTTTGAAAATTACTTAACAGTCTCTGCCTTAATTCTGGTATTATCTATGTGAACTGTTGTTTCTGTATTAGACATCAGGGTGGGGGAAATCAGCACATAGGGTTCAAAGTAGAATTTATATGTTTGTAGTTTTAAACTACCTTACTTGTGCTATCAATCCATGAGTGATTTAGAAATTTTCAGCATTTCTTCCTTTGTCTTACCCTTCCCAGCATTTTTATCCTTTTAAGGAAATGGTATCAAGTAATTTTGCTGAAACTAACAAAAGCTGCTAGCTCTCTTTTTGCATAGTTTTTTATAACAGTTTTATACCTACTAATACAGAGCTGTTGTTATAACTCAAAGAGCTGTGTCCTGCTTGCAAATATACCTTTATTCATAAAATCAGTTGCAGGCCTTCTTATACTTTAGCCCAGGGGTTCTCAAAATCTAGACCTATTGTTGGTTGTTATTACTCTTTTTACTCTTACGCTTTACTCTTTGCTCTTTTGGGGGGCCTGCCACCTAACTCCCAAATAAATCCACACACAGAGACTTATTCTTACTTATGAATGCCCGGCCTTAGCTTGGCTTGTTTCTAGCCAGCTTTTCCTAACTTAAATTATCTCATCTACCTTTTGCCTCTGGGCTTTTTCCTTTTCTTACTTCTGTATGTCTTACTTTTACTCTTACTCTGTGGCTGGCTGGGTGGCTGGGTGGCTGGGTGGCTGGGTGGCTGGGTGGCTGGCCCCTAGCCTCCTCCTCCCCTTGTTCTCTTACTCCTTGACTTCTCTCACTTCTCCTTCTATTTATTCTCTGCCTACCAGCCCCGCCTACCCTTTCTCCTGCCTTGATATTGGCCATTCAGCTCTTTATTAGACCATTAGGTATTTTAGACAGGAAAGTAACACAGCTTCACAGAGTTAAACAAATGCAACACATCTTTGCATCATTAAACAAATGTTTCACAGCATAAAAAGATGTAAAACATCTTAAAATAATATTCCACTACATAGCCCCAATAACAGTATAATGAAAACCAAAGAACTCAGAAGAGTACACTCTCCCAGACCTTGTCCTAATGTTATGAAACTCTGCACATAGGATCAAGCAGCATTTCACGAAGTCCTGTGATCCTTATTCACAGGCAAAAGCCATTGCTTTGATCTAGAGGAGGGAAATAAAGTTCTCTTTTAGGTTAAAAGCTACTTGGAGTTAGGTTCCCCAATTTCAACCCCTCTTTTTTACAGGCCAACTCTCTAATCCATGCATTTTGAAACTTTGGCAGTGACTTGCCATCAATAAAGTGGTTGGTGATTCCATCTACTTTCGTTTTTTTTGTTTGTTTTTGTTTTTTCTAATTTCATGTGGAAGAGATACAAGATATTACCTAGGGTTCATGTTCTTACAGAGCTAATTTTCACCAATAATCCTGGGATAATATGGTAATTTTCTTCTCAGCTTTATGGCCCCAAAGAGCTCACTGCAGATGTATCCCCTACTGGACCTGTCAGATGGTAGTTAGGGTTGCCACTGTTCCTTCACAGAGCTCCCTGTTTAGATCAGAATTTCTATCAGATATTTTTTAATATTACAAACTTCTGCATATACTTTTTCTCAAAAAGAAATACTGATATTTTATGCTGCTTCATGCAAATATTATTAGTAGAGGAATAAAATTGTATCAATAAATCAGAATGTGTTTTAACAAATGGAAATGAGTTTCCTGACAAAATAGAGAAGGGGAAAAATGTTCTTTGTGTAAATGGAACTGGAAATGGAGGCAGAAAGGATTTGCTTACAGGTTCCCATTTCAATAAATGAGTTATAAAGCTGTCCAGAGGAATGTTTTCCTTTCTCAGCTTGCTAGCCCGAAGGGTGACAGACTAGGGCAGAAGACAAGTTCAGAGCTCTTCTGAGAGGAGAGCTGTGAATTGAGGTGCATTCGGGAATATCTGCTAATGCTGGAGGTAAATGATGTGACTAAGGCAGGCAGTCAGGCACCTGTGAAAGTAAGAGTGAGGATTTGTTCCCAGATGCTGCCAGAGCTAGTAGAAGAGTGAAAGCCAGTGACGTCATTGATCTGGCGTTAGGGAGCAATCACTTTGCCAACAAGGGGTGAGGGAGGGACTTCAGAGAAAACACTGAAAAGTGATTGCCTTGAAGAAGAAGGTGTAAGAACCCAAAACGAAAATTGGTGTCAGTGAAAACAGAAGAGAATGGATTCGGCGGGATGTAGGAGGCGTGATGAACAGAGCTTCTCTAGGCGACTCCGCTGGGTAAATAGCAGTCCTGTGTCTGCTGCCTTATCTCAAGATCTCTGCACTAAGAAGAAAGGGGGAGGCTTAAAAATGTTTAAAGCTAAAGCCATTCATAAATTACATCCATGAGTCTGTGTGCTTGGAAGAAAAGTTCAGACAGGTTCAGAAACACCACACACATGCAACACATACATGCACCACACATACACGCACCACACACATGTGCCACACATGCACGCCCCCACACACGCACCCCCCACATACACACATGCACCGCACACACACGTACCACACACATGTACCACACACATGCACCCCCCCCACACACACACACAAGCACCACACAACACGCACCACACACATGCACCACATGCACCACACAGGATGCAATATCGTTAGACACAACCTTGAAGTTGCGTCTGCGCAGACTGTGGCTTGCTCTTCCCTGATCCCCACTTCCCCCTGGCCGATGAAACAGATGGTCTGCCACAATCGCTTTCTTAACTGCCCACAGCAAACCTAAGTTCTCTGATTACTTTCAGTTTAGCTCCTAAAAGTTCCCTGGTGGCTTCTGGGACAGAAGTGGGCACCAGCTTTCTCTCATTCCCCTTGCCTTGGTCTTGGTCTCCATCTCTTTCGTCTCTTCATCCTTCAGCTCACTGTTGGCCAGCTCCACAGGTGACAACGGGGCACTTTCACTGTCCTTGCATCATAGCTCTACATTCTGATTTTTATAGACTATTTGGGCAGCACTCATGGTTGTTTGCCAAGGCGTGGTTACCATGGTAACATCATCCTATCTTTACTATCTTTAACAACAAAAACAAAAATTAAGCTCACTTGAGAGAGTGAACAACAATAAAAGAAAAAAATCCAGCTAAGAACTGAACATCTTTGCTGCTAAGCAATTGCCTCCTCCAAGGAACACAATTTTAAAAAATAATAAAAATCAAAAATGAACTTTAAAAGCTATTCTTAAGGGGAAACTTTTTTAAAGATATACATCTTAATTAATTTTAAAGTTCTTATATAAAGTTTTGAGTTTTATTATGGCATTTGCATACATATTTTGTTTTCATTCATGCCCCTCATCAGTACCCTTCTCCCATGACTTCCGACCTGCTCTGGCTAGTTCCCTTTCTCGCCCTCAATAAGGAGTGGTTGTTTTTAACTCCCCTCACAGTTCTTTCTGTGCAGAAGTCCCGGTCTGCTCACCACAGCATGGAAGCCGATTGGTCACAACTTTGTGAAGATGAGCCCAGTGACAAGAAAGTGTGAACCCCCTGACTCATCTCTCCAGGAGGCTGATTTAGGGGCAGTTGATTCAAGAAGAGGATGATTGCCGAGTGCCGGACACCTTCTAACTGTGGGGATTCATAGGCAAATGATACACTCCAGATCCAGCTGCCTAGTCACAGATATTTTTGAGTTCTGAGATTCTCAGGATCAAAAACCATCATTTCCTGGGGCTGATCTTGCTGCCGATTGCTTTGCCCATGGACAACTCCTGACATGTTACACAATGAGCAGGCTTCTATGGAAGGGTAGTTTTCCCAAGGTCCTCCTGCTCATCACCAAATGCTTGGTTACTAAAGATGAGACTTGTTTACTGTAGAAGGAAAGGATCAAGGGAGGTTAAGTAGGGAACCAAGTAGCAGATCTCTATGGAGGTCCCACAGAGGTCAGAGTTGAATTTTGCAGTTCTTAAATGTCTCAGAGAAATGCTGCGCCGTCACTGTTACTTAGCCCAACCAGAACCCATGCATAGAAACCCCACTGCAATAAACCTCAACAGGGGAAAAGAAAAGTAATAAAACACGGCGGTCCTCTGGCAGTTGATACTAATAGCTTGGCTTATGCAAGACTAATTCCTTAAGTTGAAATTGGTTTATTGTATGAGTTATAGTATTATATAATGTAATACGGAGCTGTCCTGTTTCAATAAAAATTGTTTCTATTCTAGGCAAATAAAAAAGTGTCACATTAAATTACAAAACCTTTCTGCCTTTAAATTTCTTGCATGCCAATGATTATTTATAAAGAGCCCAATTTAAAATAGAAATGAATAAATAAGAGAATGTGATATGTGTGCAAGTAGATGGTGGTGATCTGAACTCTTTTCCTTTTAAAGTCTGTGTCTTTTAAACACACATATGATAGACAGCACCTGCATTTTCATAACATCGGAGTGCCAAAGTAGTAAGCAGCAATCAAAGCTACAGGAGCTGACCTACTGTAATTTTACTACCACGGCAAAAATCAGCCCCTTTATTCTCAGCTACACACTTCCAAAGACAGGCTCAGCAGTATGCTCCTTTCATGACTCCAGTTTATGCAACTTTTCCTTCGGCCTGTAGCTCATCCACCTATCTGAAATTTCTAAATGCAGCAAGTTATCAAGGAGCAGCATTATTTTCTTATCAGCAGTCAAGTATGACTACAGGACAGACTATGTGGAATAAATTGGGGTCACTGAGACATGCCAAGCATACGCCCTCTGTGCCATCCATTTAGAAGTTATGAAAATGTAGAAGCCACACGCTGTACTTTTAAAAGTATGTACATTTATAAAAGAAGACTTCTGATCATCGCTGAATAGGGTGCTTTGTGAATGAAGGGCAAAGGGCCGTAATGGATGCCACAGGCTAGAAGCTTGTGATGGTTCACAGTTTAAATTAACAGCGGGCCATTTCTAATCAGACCTTTCAAAGGAAAGCATTCCCAAGATGACAGCCAGCCTGCAAGCATTGTTTTACTCCTGCTTAGATCCCTGGGTTTCATAAATACATCAAGACAACCAAAGAGTGCACAACAGGGCTTCTCCCACTTGTACAAGAAAAGGGAGGAGAATTTGCATCCAAGAAAAGTATCACTGCACTGGACAATATAGAGGAAAAGACGAAGATTTCCCTTTTACATGCCTTTTTTGAGTGACTTTTTCTCTACAGAAAGGGCGTCTGCATTTCTATGTTTGTCCTTGACAAAACGTTCAGTTGAAAGTGTCTGTCTGGACAGAACATAAGCAGACTCCTACAACACACAGTCTAGAGAGCCAAGAATATGGAAGAGCTCTGTTTAGACCCTAACACTGTCTGATTCCTCAACTCCCACGTGAGGAACTTGTCTATAAACCATGGTTCTGGGGATACCAAGGAAGACTTCAAGAAGGTAAGACAAAAACCTACCTGACTTCAGAGGAGAGAGCTTACCTGTCCACTAGGGCTGGTAACTCTATGTGTCATAATTTTCCAGGGGCTTAAAAATCCAATTTCATCTTTCAGCAAAAAATGTAGTTGACAATACTTGTTGTGTTCGTGGCCTATGGATTTGTTGTAGGGATTAAAAAAGTGACATTGAATATAATTTACATCTTTCTCTAAAGACAAGTGGGCTCCTTCTGACATTAACAGAGTATAGCTTTATTGAATAAAGGGACTTTTCTAGAAACAAGTGAGCATTAGCCACACTAGCAAAGCAATATGTATATAATGTATACATATTATATATATATATATTACATATACATATAATATCTGTTAAATATCTGTCTTGGCTACAGTTGCATAACACATATGTAATTGATTGGAATTATTGATAAAATGATTCAAATAACTCCTTCAATTACCTACTTTTTTTTTATAGAAGTTCTTCCCTGTCCTGAAGAAGGGAAGAACTTCAAAAACTAACATAACTGTTACCATTTAATTACTCATGGGAAAATATTAACAATGTGAAAATCTGTTTTACTTTTAGGCTTTTTACCACTGTTACTAAATTGAAGAATTAATAAAAATCACTTGTCTGCTACATTTGTATCTGTGCCTTTTCCGTTATCACATTTTATCAAAGCACGTCATCAGTGACTCCCGCCTCGTGAAATGAGGAAACAGGTGTTTGCCTCATCTGGGTAGTTTGCGTGTCTCTAAGAAATGACACCACCAAATTCCAGTCTAAACCAGGAAGCCAAAATAACCACTGAATTGCTTTTCAGTTAAGTGACAAGACTGTTGCATATAAAGTTTGAAATCTGCACATTTCAATAAAAATACTAATAATCGGGTCAACCTCAAAACATGAATTGGGAGTTAGAACAGGGGCCAGCAAGATGGCTCTGTGGATAAGGGCGCTTGCGGCCAAGACTGAGTGATGAGTGATTTTTGGAAGGACACAGTGGAAGAAGTGAGTCACCACAAAGTTATCCTCTGATATCTCTCTCTCTCTCTCTCTCTCTCTCTCTCTCTCTCTCTCTCTCTCTCCCCCTCTGCTTTCTCATTCTCTCTCTCTCACACACACTAAATAAATAAATGTAAAACAACAATTTAAAATAGTAAAAAAGATGTAACTGTGTTATCTGTGCAAATGATATCTCACTATAGAAAGACAATCCAAAATTGACCTGCCATGACTTAATATTGATAGAACATTTTTTTTATATCAGTCTGATTTGAAAAGTGCTAAAATTTATTTCTAATTTAAAAGCTTTCCAAGGGAAGGAAATAATTAGCCACTAGTCTCTGTGCAAATGCAGAACGGAATAGTCTAAATGCTTAGATTGGTCTCATGACCTTTAAACTGGAAGGCTTTTCTGATTTTTATAAAAACATCCTGACTTACTCAATTACCATAATGCTTTTTGATAAACAATGCTGTGCTGAAATGGAAGATCTGTAATCACACAGCACTATTTCTAATATTACAAGATGGAGATTTCACTCTGTTTGCAGGAGCAGATATGTTTGCCTCTCAGAACAAAAACTCAGAAGAATAAATGAATTTCCAGAATTGACAACTAAATGTTCTATTTGTCAAGACATGAAAATAAATTGTTGAAAACAGTGTTGTTTACAACAAAACCGTGTGAGTCATTTTGCAAAGTCTGTGCTGGAGGAAGAAAGAAGGGAATGTATTAATTATACATGATGAATGACTTGACACTTCCTGGGTGTTGTGTTGAAGAGGAAGTTTTGAAAGATTTTCCTGAGGGGTTGCTTCACGCTTCTGATGCCTATGTGTTTCATCATTATTTAGCATTTTAAATACTTCTCATAAAGATGGCAGGAATGCATTGTAAATTTTGATACATCAGAATGCACACACATATACAAACATAAGTTGTTTAACAATGGAGACATGCTCTGAGAAATGCACTGTTGCATAATATTCTGTTCTGGGAACATCATAGAGTGGACTTATGCAACCTAGATGGTCTATGTCAATTAATCAACATGATCTCCTACCACAAGCAAGAGGTGCAATCAACAGGACATAATATATAAAACCTCCTCTAGTGTAGCAAAGCTTTCTGTGTTATAAATATTTTAATATGGGTACACGCTAAAATAATAATAAAGCATGTATAAATACATAAGCCAACACTGTGGCTGTTGCTGTCATTTTCAGGTATTATATACTATACAAAGATATGCATGCTGTATTTCCATGTGGCTAGCAACACTGTAGGCTTGTTCGCACCTTAGCACTACATACCTGTAAGTAATGTTTTGCAGAGCAATATTACAGCTGCTAACACATCAATAGGCAAATGGCACTTAACAGCTACAGTTAGTCTTATGGAACCACCACAGTACTGGAACTGTCATGGACCAAAACATTGTCACACTCTTTAACGATGTATATACTAAATGTCTTTCAATATCCAAAAAGTCAGCCTCTGGGTTCTTCAAGGAAAATGCATTGTCTCCATTCTGCCATGTACCTGTGATAACCTAATGTTTCTGTTTCTCTTTTATGTTCCAATAGCGGCTTTTATCATGTCAGTGTTTGATACGCAATTCAAAGCAACATGAACAACCCACTGCAGTAACGTTAATTTATACAGAAAGGTTAGGATTCCCTACAAGAGGGTAAAGGAAAACCCAATAGCCTCACATTTGAAGTAATACTCTCCTAAAAGCCTCATTCCAAATGTCATCTCCAAATGGAACTTTTTTTCAATGTTTTGGGTACTGTACCATTAAAAGATAATTACAACTACATAGACATCTGCTGTCTCTGAGTCTATAAATTAAAACGGTCCTAGCAATTTTTTTAATAATCACACAAACTGATATTTATAACATAAATCAGAAGAACAGCTCTAAAATCCCCCCATCATAACCCATTCTGTTCTTCCTCCTTCCATTTCAATACAGAAATAAAAAATGCTGGGGCCAGTGCGATGACTCGGGGAGTAAATCAGCTTTCTGCCAAGCTTGATGACCAAAGCTCAATCTCAGGGACCAATATGGTACAAAAGAGAGAACTGAATCCTGCAAGTTGCTCTCTGACCTCCACATAAGTGCCATGGCATACATGCACACACTGAATAAAAGTAATACACTTCAAATTTTATAAAGAAATAAAAAATGCTATGTCTCTCTTTGTAATTTTGTCTCATATTCCAGTAAGCACGATGTAATTATAGTGATGATAGGCTAGCAGCTGATGAAAAAGAACAATCATTCTGCATCATTGTGGAACACAAATCACCTTCTGTAGTCCTGAAAATCATCCACTCACAAAGTAGATTAAGGTATTTAGGCTCCGACTTCTCTCCTTTTTGTGTGCAGTGAAGTTAGTTGTTCCATGATGGATTGTGCTGAGATGACGTGATAAAAATGTGATGTTGAGATTTCTTCCCTTTTTTGTCCTCTTCCCAGCATGCCAACCTGCACAATTCACCAGCCTGCACAACCTCACCAACCATCATCATTCTAAAAGAGTGGTTCCAGTGCAGGCACATGACACCCTCTATGCTTGTTATCCAGGACTCTTCCATCACTCTAAGAGCAAGCCCCCATCTTCCTCTCCTGCGGATATGCAGGATGCAACATGGGGCCTGACGGACTTGGCACAAAGCTGTTTCATTGAACAGCATGCTGTTGCATTTGTAAGAAATGAACGCGAGCCGGGCGTTGGTGGCGCACGCCTTTAATCCCAGCATTCGGGAGGCAGAGCCAGGCGGATCTCTGTGAGTTCGAGGCCAGCCTGGGCTACCAAGTGAGCTCCAGGAAAGGCGCAAAGCTACACAGAGAAACCCTGTCTCGAAAAACCAAAAAAAAAAAAAAAAAAAAAAAAAAAGAAATGAATGCGAGCCAGTGTTTGTAACATCTATTGAAGCCTGTCATATGTACAAAGCCTTCAAAACGTAAGCATACAAGATCATTTGCAATGTGTGTAACTTACCAGTGTGCACGAAAAGGCCTTCATTGGCCTAAGCCAGAATCATAATTTCTGCTTCTCAGGAATCAACTGTCCAACTGTGGGTTCTTCATCACAGAGGAGG
>CABHPR010119669.1:0-46876 GCA_902168415.1 Peromyscus melanophrys
TGTGTGTGTGTGTGTGTGTGTGTGTGTGTGTGTGTGTGTGTCTGTGTGTCTGTGTGTCTGTATGTCTGTGTGTGTGAAATTGCAGGAATCAGTTCTCTCCTTCCACCCAGTGGGTTATGGGGATGGAACTCAAGTCATCAAATTTAGTGACAGGTGTCTACCCACAAAGCCATCTCACTGGGTCTACTATGTACCATTTCTTTAAGGTAGGAAGTGTTAGAGTAGGGATCCAAGATCATACTTTGATTCATTTTTCAATGCCCCCTCTCTTGGTCATCTGAAATAGAAACTAGCACAAAAGAAAGTGAAATATAGATTTTAATGTTGAGCATGAATTGAACAACTTTTGTGTATAGATTAATTCTTCCCTCACATCTATCAGCACATCTGTAACTGAGTATATGGTGATGGTATTACAGTTTTAAAAATCTAATGATAGTTTTATTCTGGTGGAGGATGATTAATAAATATGTCGATTGGTGCCTGCTAGAGATAAGTAATTTCCCAATGAATGTATTTTCTTCATCCCAGTTGATATAAAATCTTCATACCTCTTATGGCCTTTTTTAAATATTCAAAAATTATGCATATGTACATGTAAAACATGTAGTCTGCCATTTTGAAAATTTAGTACATATGTCAGAGTGGTGGTTTGAATAAAAATGGCCCCCATAGGCCCTAGGGAGTGGCACTATTAGGAGGTGTGGCCTTGTTGGAGTAAGTGTTACTTTGTTGGGGGAGGTGTGTCACTAGGAGGCTGGCTTTGTGGTCTCAAATACTCAAGCCAGTCTCTTCCTGCTGCCTTCAGATCCAGATGTAGAACTCTCAGCTCTTTCCCCAGAATCATGTCGGCCAGCCTACCAAGTACCATGCTTCCTGCCATGGTGATAATAGACTAAACCTCTGAAACTGTAAGCTAGCTCCAATTAACTGCTTTCTTTTATAAGACTTGCTATGGTTGAGCCAGTCAGTGGTAGTGCATGTCTTTAATCCCAGCACTTGGGAGGCAGAGGCAGGAGTATCTCTGTGAGTTCAAGGCCAGTGTGGTCTACAGAGTGAGTTCCAGGACAGCCAGGACAACACATAGATACCTTGTCTTGAAAAAAAAAAGTTGTTGTGGTCATGGTATCTCTTCACAGCAATAGAAACTCAAACTAAGACAGTCACTATCATTATTTCATATTTTAATGACTGTAACTAGTATTTCAAATCTTGTAAAAATCGCCCCAAACAGTGTATTTTATACTTATCAACCAGTAACCCCTTATCCTTTCTTTCTTTTAGCTATGGGTCACTCCTGATTTATTTCCTGTCTCTATAATTTTGCCTGGTATAGACACTTCACATAAATGCAATGTAACAGCTAATCCTCATGGTCAGCTTGATTGGATTAAGGATCACTGTCTTAGTTAGGGTTGCTATTGCTGTGACAAAACACCATGACTAAAAATCAAGTTGAGGAGGAAAGGGTTTATTTAGCTTACACTTCTACATTGTTGTTCATTACTGAACAAAGTCAGGACAGAAACTTGGGATCCTGGATGCAGGAGTTAATGCAGAATCCACAGAGGGGTGCTGCTTACTGGCTTGCTTCCTATGGCTTGCTCAGCTTGCTTTTTTATAGAACCCAGAACAACCAGCCCAGGAATGACACCACCAACCATGAGCTGGGCCCTCTGCCATTGATCACTAATTGAGAAAATGACTTACAGCTCCTTCATTTCTGATGACTCTAGCTTGTGTCAAGTTGACACACAAACTAGGATTGTAGTGATCCCACTACAATCACTTGGGAGATGAACCTCTAGCCGTGTTTGTGAGAGCATATCCAGAGAGCTTCAACTGAGAAAAGAAGACCCATGCTAAACGCAGATGACATTGTCTTATAGACTCTTGGATCCTAGGCAACAAAAAGGGGAATATGGAGGAAGTGAGCTGACCACCAGTATTCGCCTCTGTTTCCTGACTTTGGATGCTATGTTAGCAACTTCCCCATAGGCCCAAATAAACCCCTCTGCCTTTTAAAATAATGTTTTGATTTACTCTTTGAAATCTGATATATGTATACAACGTATCTTGATCATATCCACCACCAGCCCCCATCCAACTCCCCACAGGACAATCCAACACATCTTCCTCCGTATTTCTTAGCCTCTTTTTTTGTCTTATATTTATTTATATTTTAGTCCACTGGGTCTTATTACTATGGTCCACATTTGTGTGAATGGGATGGGGGTCATCCACTGAGTACCAATACCCTTGAAAGAAAAATGACTCTCCTTCTAGCAGCCATTAACTGCCCACAGCTTCTCAGCTAGGAGTGAGACCTAATCCCTCCCTATCTGTGCTCAAATTTTTAACTGGCTTGATCCTGGACAGATTTTGTTCAGAGAACAACAGCTGCTGTGAGTTCATGTGTGCAATATTCAAGTCATGTCCAGAAGACAGTATTTCACTGTACATCTCTCCAGTCTCCAGCTCTTTCATTCTTCCTGCCTATTCTTCTGCAAGATTCTCTGATCCTTGAGAGAAGGGTATCATTCCTTCTCTAAGTTGTTTTGGCTAGTTACTTGCCACACCAACAATAAAGGAACTAGCACATACAGCCACATACATAATGTTTATCCTTTTATATCTGGTTAATTTTTCTCAATTGGTTTCAAAGTTCATCTATGTAGTAATATGTTTCAACCTAACTCCTTTTAAGTGATGGATAGTATTCCATTGAATAGATAATCAAATTCTGATGAGTAGTATCTGAGTTTATTTCACATTTTATGATTAATTGCAAAGAATATACCACTTCCTGTCCCTGCTTTCAATTTATTTGTCTGTAGGATGAGGAGTGGAGCTTGCAGGTTAGATGATAAATCTTTGCTTTTATATTTGCTTCACAAAATTGTTATAAAGATTAAAAGATGCTGAACATAAAGCACATATCACAGCATCTATCATATATGTCCAATAGAATCTAGTTGAGGAGACACAAAATTTATTTCCTCAATAGTTCCTGGCTATGACCCAAACATAGATTAAATGATCTTGCAATAGCCAGAATCTTGTGGCCAAGCAGGAGAAACAGAATGGCTTTGATTCATTGATTAATCACAAAAGAGATAGCCAAGGTGTATATACAGCCACCAGTGTGTCAACTCAGCTCATTCTATGCACTAATTATAGAAGCAATCTCAATGGCTCTCACTCCTTACCTCATAACTTGGTGGTGTGGTCGGAGCTGCTTGACTCCCTGGGATCATAGGGTAGTACTTGTAGTTTCTTGCCTAAGAAAACAGATTTTCCCAATGTTATAACAGATACAAGTTGTACTATCAAAATTACTTTAATAGCAATCTCAGGGAAGAAGACTTGAATTTAAGGAGGCAAGAAGCAGATAAGTAGAGAGAAAGCAGATATACTCTTAGATGCCTCAGGGAATCCCTCTTTTTAGTACAAAACCTTATTGAGGACTCCCCATGCTT
Organism: Peromyscus melanophrys; assembly: GCA_902168415.1. Taxonomy (NCBI): domain Eukaryota; kingdom Metazoa; phylum Chordata; class Mammalia; order Rodentia; family Cricetidae; genus Peromyscus; species Peromyscus melanophrys. The sequence goes on from CABHPR010119669.1 coordinate 3,480, forward strand.
ATTTATAACTGCTTGGACAGTGTCCATCCTAGGAGAAACTGGCATCAACCTCCCTATCACATACTTACAAAGAGTTCCATCAAACATGCTCCCTATGCACAGGTGAGTCATTAAGAAGTAGAGAGCCTTTCTTGGCATGAATCCTAATAGTTATCCATTATCCATCTGTATACCTCTCCATGTTAATGAGGCTTGCTGAACACTGTATATCAGACCCATTTGTCTGTATGCAGCTTCTCCACATGTTTTGAGCCTGACCCAGATGGCACAGTTGTGCTGGGCTTCATGGCTCCCCAGCAGTTACTGCCATCATTCTTACATGAATGCACACTACTCAAAAAATAAGTTAATAAGCAACGATGCTGTTGAAATGCCAGGATGAGGGCAGCTATTACCTCTCCCAGGTTGTCCCAGCCTTTAGACACCTGTGAAAACCTGCGACTTTGATGCCCAGCACATTCAGCCGCTGTTTCTATGTGTCTATCAACAGTTTACATATTTCCTCTCCTGACTGTCTCTTTCTACCTCCTTTGGTGACTCAATACCCTCATGACCAGTCCCTATGCAAGTCTTACTTCCTTGTTTGCTTAGACTACCTATGTATCTATCTGTCTATCTGTATCTATCATCTCTCTATCATATCTGTCTCTGACTATCTATTTCTCTTTGTCTCCCTCTCTCTTTCTTTCTATCTCTCTGTCTTTGTCTCTCTATCTCTATGTCTCTGTCTCTGTCTCTGTCTCTGTCTCTCTCTCTCTCAACTTTATTTCTCAAAAACAAGGGAAAAATACAAAGTATTAAAATGATCCTCTAATAACTGTCTTGGAGTCCAGAATGACAATGACGACAAAATAATTCATATAAAAAGTTCAGGCAGTCCTCTCACTTGGTAGGCACACCCTGAAGCGTGTATCATCTGTTTGAGGTTCAAATGTCAAGTACATCAGAGGTATGCTGTGTTCTGTGGCCAGGAACTAGTTGCAGGTGTCTGGGATGACTTCACAAACACAAGGGACAATATTCCAAGTGAGTGTAGTTCAGTCCATTATGTCACTTGTCCTGATAGCAATGTTAAAGAAGAGAACCACCCCTGTTCAGAAACTCCCAATCTCCCCTTTTGAAGATGACCACCTGTGCAAGAGATGCAATGGCACATGAGACTCACTGGGGATGGCAGGGCTAGGCCTGGTCACATGTCAAGAGACTTCAGGAGGCAATAGGAGCTGGGGATTTCCCTTGTCTTTGATATGAGAAGTCAACCCTTAGTTTCTACCACTGAATGGGACTGGGCAAAGCCAGGCCTGCACATGCAACAATTATTCCCTTTCTTTTTATTTAATTATTTATTTTGCATCCCAACTGCAGTTTCCCCTCCCTCCACCTCCCTCTGTCATCCCCCCCCCCCCCCCCCCCCCGCCCAATCCACTACCCCTGTGTTTCTGCTCAGAAAGGGACAAGCCTCCCATGGGTATCAACAAAGCATGGCACATCAAGTTCCAGTAACACTAAGCACATCCCCTTGTATTAAGGCTGGTCAAGGCAACCCAGTATTAGGAATAGGATCTTAAAGGCCAGCCAAAGTATTAGGGACAGCCCCTGCTCCAATAGTTAGGAGTTCCACAAGTAGACCCAGCTACACAACTGTCACATATATGTAGAGGCCATAGATCAGTCCCAGGCAGGCTCCTTGGTTGTTGGTTCAGACTCTGTGAGCTCCTTGAGACAGGCTACTTGTTTCAGTAGGTTTTCTTGTGATGTCCTTGATTCCTCTGGCTCCTACAAGCCAGAGGAAGGATTATTCCCTTTCTAAGAGCCTGGAATGCAGCATGGAGGAGATAACCCAGTGGTTACCTAGCTTCCAAGAGGTCCCAATTTTAATGCCAGTAGCAGAGGCATAGACGCATACCTGAGGACGTCTGAAATGGAATATGAACATTAGCTAAGGCTGAAAGTGCTGAACGGAGCCAGAGCGTGCAGGTAAACCTTCTGAAAGGCAGACGCTTCCCAGAGGAGGGCGCATGATCAGGTTTCCCTCTGAAGAGCCTCAAGCAGCCAAACTCTGCAGACCACTCCTAACTGCCTCACTTCTCTTGGCTCACATTTCTCCAGGGAACAAGGGGATTCTCATAAAGATATTTTGAACTTCCACGCTAAGAAAAGTCCAAGACTCCCTGGTCTGGTAACTTTGTCCACAATGGGCTCTGAATCCACATATGTGTGTCAGATCCCTTCACTGGGCCCCATCACTGGGATCCCATTGACAGTTTTCTGTCTCTTCTACTGACTAGGAACAGGGCTTTTTTAAGATTCTCATTTGATTCATAATTAAGTAAATATTAGAGTGTAGAATGGCCTCTCTCATTCATTATCCTCTTAGCCTTCTGCATCACAACAGCTGGCTACTTTATCTCCCTGGCATTTGTCTCTTATGTCTTCACATAGCATCTCCTTCCTAGTGATCATTGGTTCTGCACATAATTCACTCTCTTCCTTCTCTTAAATTTCTCATGGAATAGCATGTTTTAAAATGTCTTTCAGTTACCCTTCCTTTTGTTTGTTCCTTCCATGAGCAATCTGAGTATTACTAATCATTTGGTTAGGGGAGGGTTGCGGGGGGGGGGGGAGGTTCTTATTTGTGTGATTATCTGTTTGAGATAGGGACTCTTGTAACCCAAACTGCCCTCAGACCCACAAGAATTACCTTGAACTTCTGATCCTCTTGACTCCACCTCCCAGCTTCTGGGGTTACAGGATTGTGACACCATGCCTGGTTTGTGAGGTGCTGGGGATGGAATCCAACAGCTTGTGCATGCTAGGCAAGCACTCCACCAAATGAGCTCCATGCACAGACCTACTACTACTGATATTGTCAGTCCCACCTCTACAGCAAGTTCCACATCTCCACTTTGCCAAGCCTTTATAAAATCAAAGTTTTCTTCACCTTACAAAGCAGATGAATTGCATGGTATTGATTTTTTAAAAAGTCAGATTTTCTGGGGTCTTTTGTTATGGATTGACATGTGTACATAATCAATTACACTTAAATAAAGTCATGATGAATTGAAGATCTAGTTCTTATTTGGTCATTCCATGCCAAGAGAAAATCATTATCACTATTAGAAAGCACGATTCCCATTACAGTGTAATCTTTAACTTTTAATTACATTAAAAATATGTAATATTTAATTACATTTATTAAAAATTTACAATTATTAATTGTGTGGGAGGAAGCAGGGATCAGAAGACAACTTACAAGAGACTGTTCTCTGCTTCCACCATGTGGATTCTAGGGATCAACCTTGGGTCATCAGGCTAGGCTTGGTAGCAAGTGCTTTTACCCACTGAGCCAGCTCATCAGCCCCTTCCAAGAATGTGATCTTCAAATACCCTAATATTGCAGCAGGCATGATAGTGAGGGCTTGTAATCCCAGAACTTGGAAGGCTATGGTAGGAAACTCACTAGTCTAATGCAAACCTTTCTTATATACCAAGACATCATCTTTTTTTTTTTAAAGTTATGAACATTGCAAAAGGCAGACATTTAGCGGGGTGGCTCCATGTAAACCTATTTAAGGCCTAAAAAGCTTGGTAATGGAGATCCAGACTTCGATTTTGTACTGTGTTCTTGCATTAACTCTTATGTACAGCTGTTGTTTGAATCTTAGATAGTCTTTTAATAAAAAATTCAGAGCCAGATATCAGGGTGAAAGCTGAAAGATCAGAGAAGCAGAACAGTCAGCCACTACTTCTTACCTCTAGGAAATCCTCAGCCTAAAGAGAGTGAGTTCCTGTTTCCACACTCCTTATATACCTTTCTCTGCCCTGCCATAGTACTTCCTGGGATTAAAGGTGTGTGTGCTTCCCAAGCAAAGGCATGAGATCTCAAGTGCTGGGATTAAAAGTGTGTGCCACCACTGTTTGAGCTCTATGTCTAATCTAGTGGCTGGCTCTGTCCTCTGATCCTCAGGCAAGTTTATTAGGATACACAATATATCACCACATCCAGCTCTAACCCAGACATCTTTCCAATGCCCAAAAACTGTTGACTTTGCTGCCTGGATAAGAAATGACACAGACACAGTTCTCTAAAGCTCAGATTCTTAGCTTTTCTCCTTTCAGGAACTAAATGGGTGCTGATGTCTGTTGAGATCATGTGATCCTGCTGACAAGCTCACTGAAGCTATTCCCATCATCTTGGTAGCTATAGCACCAAGCTATAGGTGGTTAAGGTATGCATTGGCTCTTTTGTATTCTGGATGAAGTAGGAGATAGGTGCAACACCCACCGGTTTACACAGTGCCAGATACAGCTCCTGCTAGTCTAATGTTGATAATTCCTCGGTATCTGCTATTTGAAATCCATTAAATTCTGTTCAGTTGACTTCCCCTTTTAGACAGTTTATGAAGCTTTTGCTTCTCAGTAGAGTATTCCAAAGCTGCTTCATGTTGCTGTGGTGTTTCTATAGCAAAATTCTTCTCATCTGTTAAGGTAGGTTGTATGGTCTGCTGTCCCTCTTTTGGGTGAAAAAAAATGAGGCATTCGCTGAGTATTCTTCACTTTAAGATACAAATGGTGCTAGGAGGGGGAAGAGTGGATTATGAGATGAGTTGGTTCAGGTATAAAGCAAAGTGGACATGGAGCAGGGCAGGTGGACCTGGAGCAGGTGTTCTCAGAATTTGGTCTTTCTTCAGCAATGAACTTCTAATTGACTTAATTAGACCGTTTTCATCTTCAAAGCAAAATCAAGCAGAAGTGATAGAGATTTCTCATATTCCCTTTGTTCTCACACATGTATCACCTCCTCTGTTATCAGCACCCCCATTTAAGGGCTTCGTTTTACACACATAGCAAATAAAATGTGGAAGCTAAACAATAACTCTCAATAAAATGCCATAATCCATCATCTAAACCCCAAGTGATCTACAGTCAGAGTATCTTCAACTTGCATCCTAGAAAAAGAAAAGTTAAATTTAAACAAATGCTTGTAATGAAGATTCCACCTTTTCTTCTCCTGACCAAAAGAAAGGATGAAAAGTCCTCCCCAAGAAAAATCCATATTTTCCCCCTATCCTCCTCCCCCTGATTTTCCTCCTCATCTTCACCTAGTAAATCTCACCATTATGTACAATATTTCCAAATCTGATCTTTGTTGAAATTTGGGGTGAGTGAACACCACTTTTTTCCAAACATTTCCCCATCCTCTGTGCATTCCCAGTAGATCATGTGTCTGAACCAGAAGGGAAAGGCACATTTAGCATAGTCTGTAAAAGAAAGAGTCATTAGGAAGAGGAACACTTTCTTTTTTGCAGCACACACACACACACACACACACACACACACACACACACACACTTCTCCACAGTCTGCTCTTCCTTACTCCACCAATAGCTTATGAAAATTAGATTGGTACTACCCTGTAATTCACTTCCCCTTTCATGTTCTGCTAGTAGTTTTCTTATAAAGACAATGGAGTCGAAACACCTCTAATACATCTTTGATTATATGTGATTTTGATGCTATCAGAAATTATACATCTCGGAGACTGGGAAGACTGCTCAGTGTGTAAAGTCCTCACTATGCAAGCATGAGGATCCAAGTTCAGATCCCTAGGACCCAAGTAAAAAGCCAGGCATAGTATTACATGCTTCTAACCTCAACACTGTGGAGGTACAGAAAGGCAGATTCCCTCGGGCTTTCTGACCAGGCAGTCTCACCAAATTAACCAGCTCCAGGTTTAATGAGAGACCCTGTTTCAAAAATAAATAAATGATAATAATAAAGTAGAGAGGAATAGAAGGAGATACACGACACTGACCTCTGGCCTCCACACACTCACAGGTACACACCCACACATACACATACAGCATATGCACTCACACACAACAACAAAGAAGTTGTGTATCTCTTAGTTTCACTTCAGAATCTGCTCTAGATTCTGAGTTCTTGCCTATCACACCAAATGGTCCCCGAGACAAGGCACACCCTCCTATCTGTGGAATTCTGAGTCAAGACTCTTCTTACCTGAGACAGAACAGTACTTCCAGTAACCTTGAAAGGTCTTGTTCAAAGAACACCACTTGTGTTTTGCATTGAAATTGACACAGTCATAGAATATTTCATTTCTATACCAGAATGGAAAGACACAGTCATCATCTAAAAGAAAACAAAAATCCGTTATCTGTCCCCGAGTTTGTTAGTAGTGTTTTTTTTTTTAATTAATTCCTGCCCTAAATGAGACATATCAACATACCACACATGCATACACACAAGGCTCAGGGAACATCTCAGAAGGGGGGTGGCAAGAATGTAAGGTCAGGAGGATGGGAGGGAGAGCTGTGACATACTGTCTTCTAGACAGAGCATGGCCATTGCTCTCATGACCCCACTGCAGCTGTGGTGACCTGCCCAAGATCAAATCAACAAAATGACTCAATATTCCAGCATGCATCACTAAGCAGACTCAGTGAGTTACCAAAAAAGAAAAAAATGGAGAGGACATAAAAGGAGGAAGGGGGTGTGAGGGACATTAGGGGACTGGAACAGGGTGTTAGAGAAGGATATGATCAAAATACACTGGGGTTTTTTGTTGTTGTTGTTTTGTTTGTTTGTTTTCATTTTTGTTTTTTTATTTTTTTGAGACAGAGTTTCTCTGCGTAACCCTGGCTGTCCTGAAACTCCCTCTGTAGTCCAGGCTGGCCTCAAATTCACAAAGATCCGCCTGCTTTTGCCTCCCAAGTGCTGGGATTAAAGGTGTATGTCACCACTACCTGGCTTGCATTGTTTACATATGTGAAATTGTTGAAGAAAAAATATAAACTATTCTATGTAACACATTTTAATTAAAATAGAATTATATCACATTCCCCCTTCCTTTAAATATATTAGATTTATATATTTTTAAAAAACTGTTCTATTTTAAATTTTTTAAGTGAGTTTTTCCAGGACTGAAGAGATGGCTCAGTGATTAAGAGCACATACACAAGAGGAGCCAGTTCAGGCCCCAGCACCCCAGGGTGGCAACTCATAATTCCTGTAACTCGGGCTCCAGGGGAGACCCTACACCTCTGGCCTCCACAGGCACCTGCACTCACGGGAACATGCCCAAATACAGACACGGGCACATACATACTCAAACACTAAAAGTAACTCTTAAAAAAAGATGAGTTTTTCCTCAGAATCCCTGACCTGAGATCAAAGCCACTATTAGGACTGTGGATGCCATTGTGAAAAAATGGGCAATTCCTGGATTCCATAAGCTTAAAAAATATTACTTATTTGACTCTGCCTAGGTCAATGCCATGTTTTTATATTGAAACATCTATACTATGGGTAGGCAGCTGGTTATAAAATGAAGTGTTTTTCTACCTCAGTACTGTTTTGTTCACAATATCCCAAATTATTATTGGTTGATTTCCTATGTGAATTTTAAAATCTGGGATTCTCTATTAGAAAGGCAGAAATTTAAAAGTATAAATTTTTAGTGCTGGTAAGAATTCATGGTGGCAGTAAATGACGGAAGCAGATGCAGAGATCCACAGCCAAGCACCGGGCCGCGACTCGGGAGTCTAGTTGAAGAGAAGGAGGAGGGATTATATAAGCAATGGGGGGTGGGGTCAAGATCATGATGGGAAACCCACAGAGACAGATGGCCTGAGGTCCTGGGAGCTCACAGACTCTAGACCGACAGCTAGGGGGCCTGCATGGGACCAACCGAGGCCCTCTACGTGTGGGTAACAGCTCTGTAGCTTGGTCTGTTTGTGGGGCCCCTAGCAGTGGGACCAGGATCTTTTTCTGGTGCACAAGTTGGCTATTTGGGACCTATCTATCCCCTATGGTGGGATGTCTGCACAGCCTTGATGCAGAGAGGAGCTTAGTCCTGCCTCAACTTGATATGCCGTGGGTTGTTGACTCCCATGGGAGGCCTTACCCTTTCTGAGGAGTGCATGGGTGGGATAGAATGGAGGTGCGGGAGGAAACGGGAGAAGAGGGAGGGGAAACCGTGGCTAGTATGTAAAATAAATATAAAAAATGAATAAAAAAGGAATTCATGGTGGCGTATTTCATGTTTTATGTCATATGCAATGTTTTATGAAAAAAGGGGGGGAAGAAAAAATTTACTAGAAGCAAAATCACAAATGTTCCCATTTTTATGGAATCAGAAGAGAACACAAAGGCACTGGAGAGATGGCTAAGTGGTTAAGAGCACTGGATGCTCTTCCAGAGGACCTGGGTTCAGTTACCAGCACAAACATGGCTGCTCACAATCTTTTGTAACTTCAATTCCAGGGGATTTGATACCCCCTTCTGGCCTCCCCATGCACTAGGCATGCATATGGTGAACAGACATACAGACAGGCAAAACACCCATACACATAAAATAAAAATAAAGATTAAAATTTTTAAGAGAAAGAACATACATTAATAATGAAATTTTTCTGATCAACTTACCTTCTATCTCTGACATTTTCATGATAGAATCTGAGAAATAAAAATTTAATTAAAGTTCATTTTAATCTTAGGCTTTAAAACAGACTCTTCTAGCAAAGGACATTAATAGCTATGTTAGTCCGAGGAAAAGCAACATTGGCATGAGCTTATGTCAAAGATATCATACACAATCTGTTTTTCAGACCTAGTTTTATCCACCTGAAATTATTTACTTTATTGAAATCCTACATATTTTTTCATTGCTAGAAACTGAACCCAGGGCCTTGCCCATGCAGGCAGGGGCTCTACCACTGAGCCACACCTGAAGCCCCTCACTGGGGGATTCTAGGCAGACTCTCTTCTAATCCTATGTGTTTCTTAATGACTTAATTCCAAAGTACATTTCATCATCGGTGTAAAAGACAGTACTTCCTCTCTTATCAATGACTGATTGGCCTTTAACATTAATTATCCAGTGGTAGGTAGCTCTTGGTTCACAAATTCTCTTTCATAATATCAAATAGATTAGAAGTCCCCTCTCCAGTCAAGTTAACTAGTATTGTTGACAATAGATAGTCCCGTGTTTCCTGGGTTTAGTTGGAATAGCACTCCAATTAAGAATGCCATTCACAGCAGTTACTTCAGGAAATCACATGTGGACAACGTGCAGATAATAATCACCCATGGAGTGATCGGCCACAAATGGAACACTGTATCATACGCCCTGCCCCTGAGGCTCAGGGAACATCACTGAAGAGCGGTAGAAAGATTGTAACAGCCAAAGAACATGTAAGAACAGACCAAGACCTCTGTGTACACCAGCAGACACACACACATATACAATTAAGAGTAAAGTAACTCTTTTTAAAAAACAGTAAATTAAAATAAAAATATCAATCAGTAAGGGAATTTTAAAGAAAAATATGCTTTATAGTACATTCAGCTGTTATCAAAAATGATCATTTGAACAGACACAGAAAAGTTCTCTTTCATTATTTTCTTAAGTATTCAGCCTTTGAGAAAAGAAAATATCAATTTGACATGTTCATAAATGACACATTTAATCACTTAAAAGTACTGATGGAAAATCATTATTCTTTTTAATTTTTTAAATATTTTTATTAATTTCATACATTATATTTTGATCATATACCCTCACTATAGAAGGTCCTTCCAGATACACTCCCCATTCCATACCTACCCACTGTTTTTTCCCTATATGCTATTGGGTGTGTGGCCATCCATTGGAATGTGGTCGACCTTACCTGAGTCCACACCTTTAAAGAGAACTAACTCTTCTCCCAGAAGCTATTACTTAGAAAATAGCTCCTCAGTGAGGGATGGGACTTCCTGCCCACCACTCCCAATAACTTGTCATTATACCCAAAGATTAGTGCAGCACTCAAGCGTCATCAGAGAAGCTTCTTTCTGTAGTAGGTGGTATTTAACGGACACCCACAACTGATCAACATGCAGAGAACAAGACACTGTGGGATGTTCAACCTTAAATGGGACGTCTATACCATGCTCCGTCCTCCTCAGAATCAGGGATCATTGTGAATGAGGAAGTAGAAGTATTGTCAGATCCAGGTACAGTGGAATCACAGTTGAATTCATGGCAACTGTGACAGCATGCACAGGACCCATGCAAGCTCAAGCCATACAAAATCTCTAACTATTTTTAAAGGAACCTTGTATATATACTTAAACTAGTATTTCATCTTTTAAAAATATGGATGATCCAGTGACACCACTTGTCACAATTTTTTTACAAGTTCTAACAAACATTTTTAAAACAAACTTACCCATGGTTGGTGGATAATAATCTGAAAGACACAATGGGGAACAAATATTTATTTCACTAAATTTAACAGTTAAAATGAAAGAAACAAAAACATCTCACCAAATTCAATTGTTGTGAAAAAATGTAGTTTGAAGACCGTTGTTTATACAGGACAAGAGCATACCCTTGGACTCTAGTCCAGTGGTCTCAGAGGTCAGTGCAGAGCCAAGCTTTGGCTCCGGTACCCAGGGCCCCATAAAGGAATGGGGCTTTGGTGTCAGAGACTCTGCTGATATCCATAGTTGTGCTGCCACTGGGTACCGTGATGGTGTCAGTGGTCTGTGCTGTTGCTGAGGGGTGTTGATGCCCATGGTCCATGTTGCTGCTGGAAGCCATGTTGGTGTCTGGCCTGTGCTGCCACCTGAGGCCATGTTGATGTCTGTGGTCCATGCTGCTGCTTGAAGCCATGTTAATGTCCATGGGCTATGCTGCTACTGGAGGCTATGCTGATGTCCCTGGGCTGTGCTGCGACCTGAAACCATGTTGCTGTCTATGGTCCATTCTGCCACCAGGGATCATGTTGGAGTCCATAACCCTGCAGTGGCCGGGGGCCATGTTGATGATTGCAGCCCATGTTACCATTGAAGGCCATGCGGATGTCCATGGTTTTTGCTGTTCCCTGAATCTATGTTATGTCCATGGTCTGTGCTGTAGCCAGAAACCATGTGAAAGTCCATGATTCAGGCTGCAGCTGACTATAAAGGGCAAGGAAGCTTTTTGTTGCTGTGGTATTGATGACTGGAGACTCACAGTTGAAAATGAAAGACAGAAGGCAATTGGGACAATCCCTCTCTCCTACCACCCACCCCAAAAAGAAACAGTCTAGACAGGAAGCCAATAAAGAGAACTCTTAAAAATTGTGATAGGGATGCTGAAGTGTAAGTCTTCACAATTTATGGCTTCTGGTGGGGGTTGGAGTGGGGAAGGACTCAATTTTCTTTAAGGGAATGACTACTAGGGGTTTGTTTTGACCATGCTCCAATGAGTACACTGGCAACACAAATTGGACTTGGTATTTTTTTTTCTTCTTTTTTTCTTTTTCTCCTTTGGTTTTAAGGGAGGTCACAAGGGTAGTTGGGTGGACCTGGGAGGACTGAGAAGTAAATGTGATCAGGGTGCGTTATGTGCAATCTCCAAATAATAAATAAAAATATTATGTTTAAAAAATGTTTGGTCTCTCAGGTCATTGTGTGAGTTGTCTGCTAACTCCTGAAGTTCCAGTCATTGCTGCAGGATCTGGACTCTACAAACCTGAGGCCCAAGAGGTTTTTCCGAGCTGGTGACTCTATAGCCACCAGTTGCAGACAGACTTTACTGGATCTGAAGATGGTATTCTGACTCCAGCAGATTCATAGAACCCAAGGGGTAACTGAGGTTTTGACTCCACCTAGTCACCTTAGTGCTGAGTGTCCAGCCTCACCTTTTGTCCTGTTGGCACATAGCCAAAAATAGTAATCCAGTTGATAATCAACACTGGGTTTCACCAGCCCCCTAGATGAACTACATGTGGATAGTCCTCTAATACGAGTCACAGAAAACAGAACATCCCAACAGTCTTGGGAGAAGAGGAAGTGAAAACCAACCCACTTCAACAAGCATGTAAAACATGACAAAGCAACACAGAAAAAAATTTAACATAACCTCTGCTTGTGACCAATTACCTACCAACCAACTCCAGTATAAGGCAATCCAAAGTTACAGAAATTGAAAAGAGAAATGCCTTTCAGGAAGAGTAATTTTGGGGTTGTTCCCTATGACTAACATTCAGATATAAGCAGTAAGAGGATTGAAACAAGATAACATAGGATACTGAGTGTTCAGCCCTAAATGGGACATTCATATCAAGCCCCTCTCACTGGGGCTTAGGGAATGTTGCAGAAAAGGAAGCAGAAGAAGTATAAGAGCCAAAGTGTGGGGAGAAGTGTGGTGAAGTTCTGTCCTTTGGACATGGCATGGCTGTCATACTCATGAACTCACAGCATCTGTGAGTATCTTGCACAAGGTCAATAGAGCCAAACCTCCAGCATAGAGGGGAGAGATGATCTCTCCAGACCCACGCCTTACTGGGGAGCTATCAGCATTCAAAAGCTTCTAGGGGAGAGTATCATTCTTTTTTGAGGGTGTGGCTACTGATAGGATTCCCATGCTTCAGTAGATGGCTCACACCCATTCACACATGGGTGGCATTTACTAGACTTATTGGGTTACTTTTTTAAAGGTTGAGAATGGGACATATTGGGGGAAATTGAAGGGGGAAAGAAGAGTATATATAATTATATTTTATTGTATGTATGTATATATAAAATTCTTAAGAATAAAGAAAAATTTTAAACAAAAATAGAAGAAATAGAAAGCAAGAGAGGTTACCATTTGCCAGCATTTGGTTATATATTTTATTCCCAAAATAATAATTTCAACCTTGGAACAAGATCACTCAAACCAGTCCTCTGTGAAGAATTTCCAACTCAATCACTTCTCTTCCTCCAGGCCATGATCATAAATGGTTTCAGCAAGTACCACTCAAAGCCTGTGTCTTCTGTCTTCCCACGTGCCTGTTCAATCATTGACTGAAGATATCTGTGACACTTAATTTTTTCACCCCAAAGCCTACCATGCTATCACTGCCAAAATGCTAAAATATGATCATTTTCATTGTCTGATTTCTCTGAAAGCAGAATGTCTCTAACTTCTGATCACATTCTGTCATCCTCAGACTAGCTATGGTGGCAACATGATCGCTGCAGCCCACACTGACTACAGTCAGCATCACAAGCTTTCAGTATGTACTTTGGGGCTCAGACAAAAGCCCCATAGGCACTTGGCAGGTAAATGTACCTACCACCAAGACAGGTCTGAGGACCTGAGTTAGATCCCTAGCGCCCACAGAGTGGAAGGAGAGACTCAGCTGTTACAAGTTGTCCTCTGACCACCACATAGCAACTATGATAAGCCACCCACACACACCCAAAAAAAAGCATAAAACAAAATTGAGGTGACAACTGGAGAGATGTCTCAGTGGTGAAGAGCACTTACTGATCTTGCAGAGAGAAAACTTGAGTTCAGTTCTCAGGAGCCACATGACAACTCATAACCATCTGTAGCTCTAGTTTCAGGGCATCTCTTCCACCTTTTATAGTCACCAAGCAGGCACATGGTGCATTTATATGCAAAATGCTCGTTTTTTTTTTTTAAAGGCATTGATGGGGCCCCTTGTAACTCTAGGAAACTAAAGTTCATGAGCTGTCTAAAGGAGGATCATGAATAAAGCAGCAGTTGGAGACTGAAACCAAAGCAGCACTGCATCATTCCAAGTACAGGCTAACATGCCCAGGATCCATGGGATCTCACTCTAGATGGCAGAAATTGTAATAGTAATATATGGAGTGGTAAGACATCAGTACCTTTCAGAGGCCAGACATTGAAAGTAGAGAGGTCTTAGGAGCATCTTATCAACTTCCTAGTAGACGTATTGTGTAAAGTGTACATGGTAAAAGAGAGACCTGGGCCAGCGAGATGGCTCAGAGAAAAAAGTGCTTGCTCCCAAAGCCTGATGACCTGAGTTTGATCCGTGGAATTCATATGGTGGAGAGAGGAAACAGACTCCTGCAAGTTGTCCTTTGACTTACACATGCATACCATGACATGCAAGTGTGCATGCATATACACAAATAAATAAATATTATTTATAATTTTAAAATAAAGACACACAGCTAAGGGAAAAATGTTACTTTTCAATAATCATAAAATAGGAATCCCAGTTGACACTAAAGTGGTCATACAATAAGAATCTCTTGTTCCTCTTTTTTTTCTCTTTCATTTTTAAACACTTATCCACTCTGGTTTTTAACTATTTTAAAACATGCCGAGGAATACTTAAATGAGTATGTACTCTCAGCCACTCCATAAAAAGCAGTATGTCCAGCTCTGCATAATCCTCACAACACTAAGACATGAACCAGAATGAAGTCCCTTTGTAAATAGCCATTTCAGAATCACTCAAAACATTACAACTTTGATAAAGAAATAAAGTAGTCTTTACAGAAGTAAGTTATACTTTTCTCATTCTATAGGCACTTAAAACATGTCAAAATGAAGAAAAAAATTGTTCTGTGATATGACTTCTGACTTTCCCCCTTGTTAGTTTAATCTTGCTAGTCTTGAGCCTTTTTGGCAGATCATGTTTTCTACACTTAAAAAAAAAAAAACTAGATGATAGAGAACTTGCCCTTTTGTTTATTACGACACACAAAATCAGGGTGGCCTCTCCCCTACAGGACATCTCAGAATTTGTTACAAATGGTATTGATGTGTGCAGCTACTTCATCAAAAACTCACCCCCAGCCACACTCATTCCCATGCCTCACCTGTGTCTGGAAGACTGAACAGTCTGTAAAACAGGCAGATGGAAACCAATAGGATACCCACGGACTGGGCCATGTTCCTCCTTTCAGAAAATGGTTGATAAACTTAGCTTACGCTAAAGATCTTGAAGACCTGGGATCCAGTCACAGCCTCTGTCTCCTCCTTATTCCGTCATCTCCCCCCTCCTCCCTCCTCTTCCCACTCTTCCTTCTCTGAACAACTAGACTCAGTCTGCTACTTTTCCTATCCTTCTGTACTGTAAATGCCAGTCTGGCTTCTCATCTCCTCCCTCCCCTCCTCTCTCTCCCTCCTCCATCTCTTATTTCTCTCCACCTTCTCATCCATTCCCATATCTTCTTTCGTTCCCAACTAATTCCATCTCTAACTTCAGATCATCTTGTCTTCTATCACCTTCTCTCCTTAATCCCTTTGATTGCCTCTACTGTCCTCCCCCTCCTCTACTTCCCCTCCCTCTCCTCTTCATTCTCCTCCTTTGCTTCCCTCTGCTGCTCACTGTTTCTCCATCTCCCCCCTACTTTTCTTCCTCCATGTTGCCTCCCTCTCTCCACACTACAAAACTAAGCCTCTAGCCTTGCAATTGAATTAATACATAAAAAGAAACACTTTATGTTAGTGGCACTAAGCATAAACAAAGAAAAATGATGTTGGGGAAATTCAAGACGTTCCCATGAAAATAATCACCCAGATCACATGGAGAGTCATGGGTCTAAAGACACCTTAATCCAGCTTCATAAACCAAAGTTGAGGAATACATTATAGAGACCCAGGGACTCTTCTTGTTTCATGGACTCTTTAGAGAATTAATAGATCGGTAGATGAGGGGCTGGTTAGCTCCCTAAACAGCATTGCTTTCATACAGCACAAAGTATTTACTGAAATGTGTTTACCTCCAAAGGAACCAGGAGCAGTTTTCAGTGAGGCTAATTTACTTCATCCTCTGGGAAACTCCCCAGATCCTTTGTCTTGTGCCATCTGACAGTCACCACTTGGGGCACTAGGAACATCATGACCCAGGCAGTGCCATCCACCTGCCAGTGAAGAGGGAGTCTGTAGGCAGAATCCTGACACTGGAAGGAGCAATGCATAGAATCTGGGTTGTCTTGGAGGGAGCATTGTTGCCTTTCTATCCAGGAGGGTGACATTCCCCTGTGCCTGTGAGATTGTGATGCTGTATAGAGGCCCAGGGGACTCTGCTCTGAATTCCTGGCTCCCATGAGTTCAGTTTCTAATGAAAGATGAAGAACTCTGCCAAAACATAAGTGCCAGAAAGTCACGGCTGGAGTCTGACAGTCTATCCTTTGACAGTTTTCTTGATAAAAATTTTGGTTACTTGGTTGCTTGAGTTTTTTGAGACAGGGTCTCACACAGCCCAGGCTGACTTCAAACTCTCGGTATAGCTTAAACAGACCTTTAACTCCTGGTCTTCCTGCTCCAGAGTGCTGGGATTACAGGCATGTGCCACCAAGCTCAGCCTTAGCAACCATTTTTATTGAAAAAAATGATTATTGCATCCATCAATGAGATACAATTTGAAGTTGTTGCATTTTTGTAAAGTGTAGATGGTAATATCAAGTTAATCAAGAAATCTATCATCGCCAAAATGTACAATTTTTTGTCAGCAAAGTACTGAAAGTTTTTTAATGCAATGCTTTTATGCTGGGAGGGGGGGTATTTTTTTGAGACAGGGTTTCTCTGTGTAGTTTTGGTGCCTAACCTGGATCTCGCTCTATAGACCAGACTGGCCTCAAACTCACCTGGCTCTGCCTCCCAAGTGCTGGGATTAAAGGCATGTGCCACCACCACCCGGCACGCTTTTATGTTTTAAAGTAACAAGGCACATCTTTGTTTTTTACCTTTGAAGGTGGTCTCAGAGGCTGGAGAGATAGCACTGGCTGCTCCTCCAGGGGACCTGGGTTCAGTTCCAAGGACCCATACACCTCTGTGTAACTCCAGTTCCAGGGGATATGACAACATCACACATATATACATGCAGGCAAAACACCAATGCACATAAAATTTTTTAATTATATAAAAAATTTAAAAGAAGAAAGTGATCTCATTGGACTTCTATTTTAGGAAATTTTGTTTCTTTTTTCCCCGTTTTGTTAAAAAGAGATTATTTTCTCGCCGGGCGTTGGTGGCGCACACCTTTAATCCCAGCACTTGGGAGGCAGAGGCGGGTGGATCTCTGTGAGTTTGAGGCCAGCCTGGTCTCCAAAGCGAGTTCCAGGAAAGGCGCAAAGCTACACAGAGAAACCCTGTCTCAAAAAAACAAAACAAAAAAAAAGAGAGATTATTTTCTCTTACCATATATCTTGATTACAGTTTCCCCTCCTTCTACATCTCCCAGTTTCTCCCCACTTCTAGATCTACTCCCTCTCTGTATCTCATTAGAAAAGAACCAGTTTTTAAGAGGTAACAAAATAAAATATAATAAGATAAAACATAAATCATTACCTCAAAACTGGACAATGCAAACCAACAGAAGGAAAAGGGCCCTTGGAGAAGGCACTAGAATCAGAGACACACTTGTTCATACATTCAGGAGTCCCATAAGAAACTGAAAACCATACTATATATGCACAGGACCTGGTGCAGACTCATGTCAGCCTTGTGCCTGCTGCTTCAGTCCCTATGAGTTCATATGAGCTTTGCTCACATCAATTTAGAGGGTCTTATTCTCCTGGTGTGCTCCGTCCCCTCTGGCTCTTCTACTCTGTCCACCTCCTTTTCCATAGGGTTTCCTGAGCTCTTAGAGAGGAGATTTAATGAAGACACCTCCACCCCCTCTCTCTCCCATGCTTGTGTGATGTCTGGCTGTGGGTCTCTGTAACTGTTCCCATCTGCTACAGAAGTAAGCTTCTCTGATGATGTCTGAATAAGGAATAAGAGCATTTTATTGCTACTTTTCATTTTTCAGACCAGTAGTACTTGGCTTTAGCATAGGTTTCTGGGCGATATGGTCTCTGGTCCTTGGTTACCCAAGCAGTTTTGAGTAGGGGTTCAATCTTGAGAAGTAGGCCTTAAGTCAAAGTAGACATCGGTTGATTACTCCCACATATTTTATGCCTCCATTATTCTCGAATATTCGGAAGGCATGAAAAATTGTAGATCAAGATTTTGTGGCTGGCTTGGTGTTTACATTTCCCTTTGGTAACCTACAGAGTACCTTCCCATACCAAAGACACTTTAAGATGGGGGTGATGTCTTCCATGGCACCAGCTCAACTCTCCATGTTCGATGAGTTGTGTGGGTGTTGTCTTCAGCAATGGGGTTATACATCCTGTCAAAAAAGATCAAAACACATTTTCAGGTGAAAATACACTCGTTATGACCAGGGCTTGTAGTTTTTCTGTAAATGATGGTGTGTGATTCTACCAGTGGTGGAGAAAGACTGATAGAAATGTGTTAGTCTCCTTGTATTCACCTGTCCCTGGGTTTCCCTCAGTAGAGTCTGTAAGGCTCCTTGTAGGGCCTGGGAGAGTGGGAGGGGCAGGGAAGGCTGCCAAACAAGTTCTTCTGCAATTCCTCATGGGATGGACAACGGTGTTTTGTGTATGGCATTTGCCTACAGGCAGCTCAGGATCCAGCCAGGAGAGTCTCTCAAGTCTCAGATAATTCTGTGGAAGAGATGAGTTCTCGGAAGGGGGCATAAAAGTCTCCTGAGGCACCTTTCAGTCGGACCCTGGTCCTGGTGAAGCATCTGCTAAGGGAGGTTTAATATGAGCACCGGCAGGCCAGAGCTCTGGCCAAAAGGAACACAGGTGGTGCTGAAAGCTCAGAGGATGCAGGTAGAGATGGGAAAAGGGGCAGATGAGGGGGAATTTCCTCCCATTCCTCAGAGGATGCAGGTAGAGATGGGGAACAGGGGGCAGATGAGGGGGGGAATTTTCTCCAATTCCTCAGAGGACGCGGGTACAGATGGGAAAAGGGGCAGATGAAGGGGGAAATTTTCTCCAATTCCTCAGAACAAAATGGGCTTTTTAGGCTCTGATCTATTCTTTAAAAAAGAAACCTAAATTATCGTCATAATCTTGTAGTTTTACTTGAGATAAGCCTCTAGCCATTTTGGGCAAGTGACAACCACATCTTGCCAGCAATCAATGAAGTGAAAGTGATCCAGTGCCCTGGTTCCCTGTGACGTAACTACTCCCTTGTCCAGCAATCCTCAGAAGGCCATCCTAAAAGAAGGCCAGTCATTTCACAGAACATTCTGGGCTTCCCAGGAGACAGTTTAACATGATAGTCTGCATACTCCTTTCTTAAATTCTTTACTATGCAATCCTGGGAGTGAGTTTTCTGTGGTATCTTCCCATTTCATCCCACCAGGTGGCATTCACACACAAGAGGAAGAAGACAGAAGAGACTAGGACTTCTGGATTGGTTTTCACTAGCTTGGAGCATTGCTCATCCATTGCTCCAAAACAAACATTCTTGGGAATCCCATGCCAGTCTAATAGTCAGAAGTTACTCAAGAGCTGTGCTCTGTTTCTTTACCAGAGTACTCAAACAGCTCTAGAACATCAGAAGTTGATCAGACCACTTTTCCATTCAGTCAAGTGGGCTAATATGTGGTGATATTTTATTTGTTCTTAAATGTGGTGTTATTTTATTTGTATTTTAATAAATAAAGTTTGCCTGGAGATCAGAGGAAATAGTAAGCCATTTTAAGTTAACACAAAAGTCAGGCAGTGGTAGCACATGCCCTTAATCCGATCACTTAGCAGGCAGGGTCTCTGTGTGTTCATGGACACATTAGGGAACAGAGCCAAGCGTGGTGACACACGCCTTTAATCCCAATACCAACCATAGAGACCTGGAGGTCTGCACAGACAGGAAGTAACAAGGAAGTGGGGTAGCTGGGCTAAGAGCCAATGAGAGGGCAGAACAGCAAGGCAATAAAAGCCTGGGTAGACAGGAAGTCATGGCATTTTGGAAGCTGTAGAGCTGGTGCGGTAAGGTGGCCGGTGGCTATTCATATTTCCCTGATCTCTAAGGCTTTCTCCCCTATATTTGGCTCCATGTTTTTTATTTAATAAAACTGCTTAGAAATTCATCTACACTAATAAAAACCAAAACCACATGATCCTGAATTCTTACCAGTCTGGTGGGTGGTACTCTCTGATATGATTCCTGAGTCTGGGTTCTTTTGACTTTCAGAGCCTCTGACATGGTACCCCAGGAGAGACTAATCTCTAGAAAATGGAGAGAGGTATTAATGGGAGATATAGATTAGATAGATAGATAGATAGATAGATAGATAGATAGATAGATAGATATTGAAAAATATAAAGAGGAGGAGAAAAGAAACAGGGATAGAGAGGGGAGAAGAGAGTCAGTGAATGAGAAGAGGGGTAGGTCTGAGATACAGCAACAGAATCACTAGGATATAGAGAAGACATGAAGACTAAGCTAGAATTAGATCGTGTAGACAGGCAAGGGAATGACCAAAGTCTCGAGGTCCCCTATTCTGGAATAATGAAAATTCACTGAGGACATGGCATTGGGCTTACCTGTGGTCCTGCTTCCCAGCAGTTTACTGTGTGTCTTTCACAAGTCCTTGGCACTTCTACACCTCAACTTTCTCCTTATCAAAGGAATCCTGCTTGGGATCAACTATAATATGTAGTCAGTCCTGAAAGGCCAAAGAAGGGATTACAGCCATCTTAAAAGAAATTCTTAGATGTTAGAATTACATTTAAAAATTAGAATGAGGCTAGCAAGGTAGGTCAATGGGTAAAAGTGCTTGCTAACAAGACTCATGATCTTACTTCCATCTCTCTGACCTATACACATGCACACATGCACTATGATGGGAGCACACACATACAAAATAAGTAAATAAATGGTAAAAAGTAAATTTTTAAAAATTAATACACAGCAGGGTGTAATGGCTTACGTCTTCAATCCTAGCACTTGAGAGGCTGAGGCAGGAGGGTATGAGTTCAAGGCCAACACGGTGAATAAAGGACTAGCCTGGGTGACAAAATGAGATCCTGTCTCAAAAAAAAAATCAGACCAGCAATCCTCAGGATCACACCTAGTGCTATGATGAAACACCAGATGCAGCCTCCCTTCCCCTCATCCACACCTTCTGTGGATCCCACAGACCATTCCTCCCTGGCTTCCCCTAGACCTAATCAGCAGGGTAGCCATCTCCCCCTAGCCTCCCATTCCCCGAGCCTTCAACATCAGAAACCAGCCAAGCAGGTCAGTAAAAGAGGCAACATACAGCCAACACATTCCCTGAAAATTCAGAGGAAACAGAAACCAAGAAACAAAATACAACCCAACAAAGACAAACCCAGAAATCAATACCTAGACCTATAATCACCCCAAACCCAGATGCCTAGGTGCTAGTATAAGACCACAATCAATAACAGCCAGAACAATAAGACTCTACCAGAGTCAAGCTACCTTACCACAACAGGCCCTGAATATTCCAACATAGCTGAAGCACAAGAAAAAGACCCTAAAACCAACTATATGAATATGATAGAGGTCTTTAAAGAGGAAATGAATAAACTCCTTAAAGAAATCCAAGAAAACGCAAGCAAATAATTGGAGGAAATTAATAAATCTCTCAAGGAAAGCTAGGAAAACAGGAACAAACCATTGGAGGAAATGAATAAATCCCTTAAAGAAAGCAAAGAAAAAACAAACAGTTTCAGGAAACAAATAAAACTGTTCAAGACCTGAAAATGGGAAAAGAATAAAGAAAACATAAGCTGAGGGATTCTGGAAATGAAAAATTTAGGAACTCGAACAGGAACTACAGAGGCAAACTTCACCAACAGGATAAAAGAGATGGAAGACAGAATCCCAGGCATTGAAGACATGATAGAAGAAATGGGTGCATCAGACAAATAAAATGTTAAATCTAAAATATTCCTGACACAAAACACCCAGGAAATCTGGGACACTATGCAAAGACCAAACCTAAGAATAATAGGAATAAAGGAAGGAGATGAATCCCAATTCAAATGCTCAGAAAATATTTTCAACAAAATCAGAGAGGAAAATTTTTCTAACCAAAAAAGGAGATGCCTATAGAGACACAAGAAAAATACAGAACATCAAATAGATTGACCAGCAAAGAAAGTCCCCTAGCCACATAATAAACAAAACACTAAGCATACAGAACTGAAAAAGAATATTAAAAGCTTCAAGGAGGAAATACCAAGTAACATAGAAAGGCAGACCTATTAGAACTACACATGACTTCTCAATGGGAACTTTAAAACCCAGAAGGGCTGGACAGATGTTGCTGCAGACTCTAAGTAACCACAGATGTCAGCCCAGACTACTATACCCAGCAAAACTTTCAATCACCATAGAAAGAGAAAATAAGATATTACATGATAAAGTCAAATTTAAATATCTATTTAAAAATCCAGCCCTACAGAAGGAGCTAGAAGGAAAACTCCAAACCAAGGAGGTTAACTACACCCATGAAAACATGAGTAATAAATAATCTCACACCAGCAAAAACAGAAGAGAAACACACAACAACAACGAAACAACAGGAATTAACAATCACTTGTCATTGATATCTCTCAATATCAGTGGTCTCAATTACCCAATAGAAAGATACAGAGTAACATAATGGACAAAAATAGATTTGTCTTCCTGCTGCATTCAAGAAACATACCTCAAAATCATGGATGGACATTACCTCAGGGTAAAGGGTTGAAAAAGATATTCCAAGTAAACAGACCTTAGAAGCAAGTTGGTGTAGCCATTTTAATATCTAACAAAATAGACTTCAAACTAAAATTAACCAGAAGAGATGGGGAAGAACACGACATACTTATCAAAGGAAAAACCCACCAAGATGAGATTTCTTCTTTTAACATCTATGCCCCAAACACAAGGCCATTACCTTTGTAAATGCAACACCACTACACCTTAAATTACATTTTGATCTTCACTCACTGATAGAGACTTCAATACCCTACCATCACCAATGGACAGGTCATTAAGACAAAAATTAAACAGAAAATTACTGGAGATAACTGATGTTATAAACCAAATGAACCTAATGGAATTTACATAACATTTCACCCAAACACAAGTTCTTCTTAGCACCTCACAGAACTTTCTCCAAAACTGACCACATACTCAGACACACAACAAGGCTTAATAGACACAAGAAATTAAAATAAATCCCTGCATTCTATCAGACCATCACAGATTAAAGCTGGATGTCAACAACAACAGAAACAATAGAAAGTTAAAAACTCATGGAAATTGAAGAACTCTCTACTAAATGAATAATGGCTCAAGATAGAAATAAAGAAATTAAAAACACTCTAGAATTGAATGAAAATGAGCGCACAACATGCCCAAACTTACAAGACACAATGCAAGTGGTGCCAGGAGGAAAGTTCACAGCACTAAGTGCCTAAATAAAAAATTGGAGTGATCTCATACTAGCAATTTAACAGCACACCTTAAAGCTCTAGAACCAAAAGAAAAAAATCACACCCAAAAGGAATAGAAGGCAAGCAATAATCAGAGAGCTGAAATCAATAAAATAGAAACAAAGAGAACAATACAAAGAATCAACGAAACAAAGAGTTGGTTCTTTGAGAAAAATCAACAAGATAGACAAACCCTTATCCAAACTAACTCTAAGATGTAGAGAGAATATTCAAATTAACAAAATCACAAACAAAAGGGAGGACATAAAACACTGAAGAAATCTAGAGCACCACAAGGACATACTTTAAAAACCTGTACTCCACCAAATTGGAAAATCTAAAAGAAATGAATAATTTTCTTAAGAGGTACCACTTACCAAAGTTAAATCAAGATTAGATAATTTGGACAGAGTCTGCCAGCTCCAATTGTACCAAGACGTGAGTCTTTGTTCTCTTAGACAATCACCCCAGCCTCTAGGCTTTAGGCCCAGGGACACAACTAGTGCCCCATATCCCTACCCATTGCAGCCCCAATTGCAGACCAGCAGGCAGGACTCCTGCAGACAGACCTGATTACCGCCATCCCCCACCTGACCCTGCAACCTATAAGCTCCATTCCACCCCCAAACCCACCGATCCTCCGAGACCATAACTACTCCCTGATACAGACTTGGCCAGCTCCAATTGGACCAAAAGTTGAGTCTTTGTTCTCCTAGCTGATCACCCCAGCCCCTAGGCTTTAGGCCCAAGGGCACAACCAGTACCCCCATAACCCCACCCATTACAGCCCCAGTTGCAGGTCAGGCAAACCTGACCACCACCACCACCCACCCCACTGGACCCACAGAAAATTTAGGATATCCAAAACAATCTTTTACAATAAAGCAACTTCTGAAGGCATCACCATCCCTGACTTCAAGCACTAGTATAGAGCTATAGTAATAAAAACAGCTTGGTATTGGCATCAAAACCAACATGTGGACCAATGGAATTGGATTGAAGATCCTGACATTAATCAACACAACCTGTGAACACCTGTTTTGTTGACAGAGAAGCCAAAACTATACAGTGGAAAAAAGAAAGCATCTTCAACAAATGGTGCTGGCGTAACTGGATGTCAGCGTGTAGAAGATTGCAAATGGATCCATATCTATCACCATGCACAAAAATCAAATCCAAGTGGATCAAAGACCTCAACATAAATCCAGTTACTCTGAACCTGATAGAAGAGAAAGTAGGAAGTAGTCTTGAACACATTGGCACAGGAGATCACTTCCTAAATATAACACCAGTAGCACAGACACTGAGAGCAACAATTAATAAATGGGACCTCCTGAAAATGAGAAGCTTCTGTAAGGCAAAGGACACAGTAAATAAGACAAAATGACAACCTGTAGAATGGGAAAAGATCTTCACCAACCCCACATTTGACAGAGGACTAATATCTAAAATATATAAATAACTCACAAAACTAGACAGCAAAATACCAAACAATCCAACTAAAAAATGGGCTATTGAGCTAAACAGAGAATTTTCAACAGAAGAATCTCAAATGGCCAAAAGACATTTAAGGGATTGCTCAACATACTTAGTCATTAGGGAAATGCAAATCAAAATGACCCTGAGATACCATCTTACTCCTGTCAGAATGGCTATGATCAAAAACACTAATGACAGCATATGTAGGAGAGGATGTGGAGCAAGGGGGACATTCCTCCACTGTTGGTGGTAGTGTGAACTTGTACAGTCACTTTGGAAATCAATATTGTGGTTTCTCAGAAAACTGGGAATCAAGCTACCTCAAGACACAACGATACCTCTCTTGGGCATATACCCAAGGGATGCTCAATCATACCACAAAGACATTTGCTCAACTATGTCCATAGAAGCATTATTCATAATAGCCAGAAACTGGAAGCAATCTAGATGCCCCTCAACTGAAGAATGGATAAAGAAAATGTGGTACATATACACAATGGAGTATTACTCAGCCATAAAAACAATGACATTATGAAATTTGCAGGCAAATAGATGGAACTAAAAAATATCATCCTAAGTGAGGTAACCCAGACTCAAAAAGAAAAACATGGTATGTACTCACTCATAAGTGAATACTAGCCAGGCATTGGTGGCGCACGCCTTTAATCCCAGCACTCGGGAGGCAGAGGCAGGCAGATCTCTGTGAGTTCGAGGCCAGCCTGGGCTACCAAGTGAGCTCCAGGAAAGGCGCAAAGCTACACAGAGAAACCCTGTCTCGAAAAACCAAAAAAAAAAAAAGTGAATACTAGATGTAAAGCAAAGGATAACCAGACTACAACCCACATCTCCAGAGAAGCTAAGAAACAAGGAGGACCCTAATAGGGATGTATGGATCACCTTGGGAAAGGCAAACAGAGGAGATCCCCGTGATTAAACTGGGGATGGGGGGCAATAGAGGGGAGAGGATAGGGGATGAGAACACGAGGGAATGGTATATTCAAGATACGGGAGGGATGAAATGAGAGAGCAATGAAAGAGATATCTTGATAGAGGGAGACATTATGGGGTAAGGGAGAAACTGGGTGCCATGGAAATTCCCAGGAATCCACAAGGATGACCCCAGATTAGACTACTAGAAATAGTGGAGATGGTGCCTGAGCTGGCCTACCCTGGTAATCAGATTGGTGAATACCCTAACTGTCATCATAGAGCCTTCATCCAGTAACAAATAGAAGTAGATGCAGAGATCCACAACCATGCATCAGGCTGAGCTCCAGGAGTCCAGTTGAAGAGAGGGAAGAGGGATTATATGAGCAAGGAAGGTTAGGATCATGATGGGGAAATCTACAGAGACTGCTGAACCAAGCTCAAAGGTACTCACCAACTTTGAACTGACAGCTGTGGAACCTGCATGGGACTGGACTGGACCCTCTGAATATGGGAGACAGTTGTGCAACTGGGTCTATTTGAGGGGCTCCTGGCAGTGTGATCAGGATCTATCCCTGGTGAATGAGCTGGCTTTTTGGATCCCATTATCTATGGTCCGGACACCTTGCTCATCTTTGATTCAGCGGGGAGGGGCTTGGTCCTGCCTCAACTGAATGTACCAGGCTTAGCTGTCCTACCATGGGAGAACTTACCCCGTTGGATGAGGGGATGAGGGATGGGGGGGTAGGAAGGCGGGGGGGAAGCAGGAGGAGGGATGAGAGCGGATCTGTGGTTGGTATGTAAAATGAATAAAAAAAAATTTTAAAAATAGATAATTATATTCCAAAGGAAGAAAGATTGCATAATTTAAATAGAACTATAACCCCTAGTGAAATAGAAGCAGTCATTAAAAGTCTCCCAACCCAGTAAAGCCCAGGGCCAGACAGTTTTAGCTCAGAATTCTACCAGACATTCAAAGAAGAGTTAATACCAATACTCCTCAGATTATTCCACAAAACAGAAACAGAAGGAACATTGCCCAATTCATTTTATGAGACTATAGTCACCCTGATACCCAAACCACATAGAATCAACAAAGAAAGAGAATACAGACCAATTTCCCTCATGAACATAGATTCAAAAATACTCAATAAAATACTTGCAAACTCAGTCCAAGAACACATTAAAGAGATCATCCACAATGATCAAGGAGGTTTCATCCCAGAGATATAAAAGAGGGGAAGATCTCCCATGCTCATGGATTGGTAGGGTTAACATTGTAAAAATAGCCTCTGCACATATATTATCGCTGAAGTTTGATGTTTTCATGGGACTCCTAACAGTGGGAGTAGATGTGTCTTTGACTCTTTTGCCTGCTCTTGAGACCTTTTTCCTCCTAATGGGTTGCCTTGTCCAATCTTGCTATGAGAGCTTTTGTTTTTTCCTATTTTATCTTGTTTTGTCATATTTAATTGTCTCTTGGAGGCCTGCTCTTTTCCGAAAGGAAATGGAGGGGGAGTCAACCTGGGAAAGAAGAGTGACTGGGCAGAGCTGGGAGGAGTGAGTAGAGATGGGGCAACTGTGGTCAAGTTGTATTGTATGAGAGAAGAATATATTTTCAATTTCTAAATATTAATGTTAAAAAATGTTCATAGTAGTCAGAACCTGGAAACAACCTAGATGCCCCTCAACCAAAGAATGGGTAAAGAAAATGTGGTACATTTACATGATGTAATTGTTAAAAAAACTGACATCAGAAAATTTGAAGACAAATGGATGGAACTAGAAGAAATCATCCTGAATGAGGTAAGCGAGCAGAAAGACAAACATGGAATATACTCACTTATAAGTAGATATTAGCTGTAAAGTAAAGGATAACCATGCTATAATCCACAAATCCAGAGAGGCTAGGTAACAAGGAGAGCCAAGGAGGGATATCCCTGGGAAGAGGAAATAGAAGAGATCTTGTGGGTGAACTGGGGGCTGGGTAGGGATGAGAACATGAAGAATAGGGTTGGGAGTTGGATGGAGGGGGAGAGTACTGAAAGACATGACTGGAAAGGGAGGACATTTCAAGGTCAGGTAGAAATCTGGTGCAAGAGAAGCTTCCAGGAATCTACAAGGATGATCCCAGCTAAGACTCCTAGCAATAATGGATATGTAGCCTAAACTGGCCATCTCCTGTAATCAGATTGGTAAGTACACCAATTGTCATCAGAGAACCTTCATCCAGTAGCTGATGGAAACAGATACACAGACCCATAGCCAAACATTAGGCCAAACTCAGGGAATCCTGCTGAAAAGAGGGAGGAAGGATTGTACCAGCCAGAGAAGTCAAGGACATCATAAGAAACCCACAGAAACAACTAACTTGGACTCATAGGAACTCACAGAGTCTGGACTAACAGCCAGGGAGACTGAATGGGACTGATCTAGGCCCTCTACACGTGTGTGACAGTTCTGTAGCTTGGTCTACCTGTGGGACTCCTAGAAGTGGGGGCAGGGGCTGTCCCTTACACTTTGGCTGGCTTTGGGGAACCTATTACTCATTCTGGGTTGCCTTGCACAGCCTTAATACAAAGGAAGGAACTTAATCTTACCTCAACTTGATGTGCCATGCTTTGTTGATACCCATGGGAGGCCTGTCCCTTTCTGAACAGAAACAGAGCAGGCGTGAATTATGGGGGTCTGTTGGACAGGAGGTGGAGGAATGGAATGGGAGGATAAGAGGGAGGGGAAACCGGTCTGGATGTGTATAAGAAATAAATAAATTTACTTATAAAAAATCAACCAATTTGTTTATTAAAATTAATAAGAGCAAGAGCAAATTGGATAAGACACTTCAAAAAGTAAGTTTCAACTCTCTCCTAATTTATCAGTAGAAAATTCTAGGACCTTTGGTCTTCATTATTCTGTTGAAACTTTCAAAGTTCCTCAGAGCTCATTATACAGAACACTTCCTCCTTCCTTTATTAATAGTCTAACTCCAGCCCCTGGGAAACTTTAGATATATACCCATGACTATATTGTGTGGTCTCACATGAGACACGTATTCATCTTGAAGTATTGTTATCAACCCATGAGTTGATACCATCGACACTTTCTCCTGATAATAACTACTTATAGAGGACTCTCTTCAAAGATGCCACCTTGCCCTCCAGACAGGCTGGGTCCAGTTCCAAGATCATCTGGAGATCTTGGGAGCAGAACTCTTGTACTAGGATTTTTCTTTTGGGCCACCAACCAGCTCCCAAATCATGACACAGACTTATTGTTAGTTTTGAATGCTTGTTCTAGCTTAGGCACATTTCTAGCTAGCTCTCTTAACTTAAATTAACCTGTTTAATCTGTCTTTTGACTCAGGACTTTTTAATTTTTCTTACTTTCTTGCTGTCTCTATGTCTGGCTGGCTGATGGCTGCCTGGCTTCTGGTCCCAGGAGTGGCCCTCTTCTCTTCTCCTTCTTCTCTCATTCATTCTTCTCCCAAGCCTAGGTTTCTCCTCCTATTTATTCTCTCTGCCTGGCAGCCCACCTATCCTTTCTCTGCCTAGCTATTGACCATTCAGCTCTTTATTAGACCAAACAGGTGCCTTAGGCGAGCAAAGTGAAACAAATGCAACCCATCTTTACATAATTAAACAAATACAGCATAAAGAAAAGAAGCAAACCTTTACTTAGTTAAGGTAATATTCTGCAGCACAGACAAATATATCTTTGCCTAGTTAAAGTAATATTCCACTATAAACTCTGAAGACTATTTCTGGACAGAAAGTGTGGTGGGACAAAGAAAAACTCCCTCTTAAAGGTGTGGAAATAGGGAAAATTGTGAGACCTAGATCTCTATAGCAAATAATCTCTCAGTCCTCTAAGAATGTAATTTGAACTGTAATTTATAATTTTAAGTTTTATGATGGATATTATTCTAAGAAGATAAATAGATGCAATTTATTTAGTGGTGCACACAATATCAAGCTATTAACTATTTCAACACATTAGGAAAGCAAAAAATATTGAGATAATTTGCATTCTTTGCAGCTTGCCTTCTGGATCCAGTAAGTATTTTACATAATTTGGACACACCATATTTCAATAGCTCAATGAACCACAAGAGGCTTAGTGGCTGTGGGGTGGACATCAGGGAAGTTGGTAGAAATGGAGTAGGATGTTCTGAAGGAAGATTCTTTTCTCCATGAAGAAACTTGAGGAACCGGGTTTCTCGCTACCCCCATGATATCTCTCTCTATCACGGTATCTCTTTCATTGCATTCCTCCTCCCTCCCTGTTCCAGCTCAACCATCCCATTCCCATATGTTCTCATCCCCTATCCCCTACCCTCCATTGTCCACCCTTCATCCCCAGTTTACTCATGGAGCTATTATCTATTTCCCCTTCCCAGGGTAATCCATGCATCCCTCTTTGGGTCTTCTCTGTTAGTTAGCTTCTCTGGAATTGTTGTGTAGCTTGATCTGCTTGGGAGGCCCCCTGGCGGTAGGATAAGAATCCATCTCTGTGACTTGCCACACTAGTGGAAATCCATGAACTGTGGACTGGTACTGTGGAGCCCCCATGGGACTGGACTGGACCCTCTGGATACAGAAGAGGATTGTTTGGCTCGAACTGTTTGGGAGGTACCCAGGCAGAAGGATCGGGATCTGTCCCTGGTGCATGGGCAGCCTTCTGGGAATCCGGTGCCTGTACACTTTACATAGCCTTGCTGCAGTAGGAAGGGGTTTGGACCTGCCTAGGCTCAGTGTGCTGGGCTCTGATGACTCCCCATGGGAGACCTTGATTTGGGGGATGTGGGGATGCGGGGTGGCTTGGGAGAGAGGGCTGGGGGTGGGAGGAGGAAGGAGGGGGCATCGGTGAGTGGTATGTGAAATGAGTAGAAAATTTCTTAATGAAGAAAAATGAAAAAAAAAAAGAATCCATCTCTGGTGCATGAGTGAGCTTTGTGGAGCCCACTACCTATGATGGGACACCTCGTGCAGCCTTGAGGCAGGGGGAAGGGCTTGGACCTGCCTCCACTGAATGTGCCTCCACATGAGAGGTCTTGCCTTCTTGTGGGTGGGAGTGGGGGTGGGTTGGGAGGAGGATGCTGGGGTGGGGGGAAGGAAGGAAGGGAGGAGGGAAGAGGGGAATCTTTGATTGGTGTGTAAAATGAATGAAAAAAATTTCTGAGGTTTTTTTTTTTTAAAGATTTATTTATTTATTATGTATACAGAATGTATGACTGTAGGCCAGAAGAGGGCACCAGATTTCATCACAGGTGTTTGTGAGCCACCATGTGGTTGCTGGGAATTGAACTCAGGACCTCTGGAAGAGCAGCCAGTGCTCTTAACCTCTGAGCCATCTCTCCAGCCCCAAAATTTCTTAATAATAAAAAAAAAGAAACTTAAGGAACAAGGAGAGGGAGAGTATTTGTATAATGTTATGCTAAGGAAACCTGCCTGTATCCCAAGGCTTGAAGAAAAGGAGCTGCAATAGATGAGTCCTTGGACTAAGCTCTTCATAAAGGATGCAGGAATGTTTGTACCACCCCTCTGTGATCTTCTGGGGCTGGAGAGTTGACTCAGAGGTTAAGAGCACCAGCAGCTCTTCCAGAGGTCCTGAGTTCAATTCCCAGGAACCACGTGGTGGCTTACAATTATCTGTAATGAAATCTGGTGCCCCCCTCTGGCATGTAGACATACATGCAGGCAGAACACTATCCATAATAAATAAATTTAAAAGAAAAAAAAGAAAAAGATCTTGAGGTGGGTTTGTTTTCCCTTATTGAAGACTAAGAAAACTCATATCCTTGTCTCACTGTGATTTTTCTTCAGAGTCATGTATGCTTTTTCTTACTCTACAACAAATGTATCCCCTAAGGCTTGGGATAAAATGTCCTCTAGGTATCTAGATGCCTAGTGCTCAGAGGTGAGCTTAACTTTTGCCCATGTTCCAGGTTTGACTACCAAAGTTCATCTCACAGTTTGATGCTTGTCAGAGCCAAAAATATTTTCTATTAATATCCAAAACCCAATCAAAGTAGATTAATGAGCATTCGAAGGAGTTATGGGATCCTAATCTCATTTTGGTCAAGCCTCCCTAAGAACACACCTATATTCATGAAGGGAAAACTTGCTATCCCCATATCTCTTCTGCACAGATTTATTGGTGCATTTGTTTATTCAGTGCATGTTTGTTAAGTGACCTTAAGTTCAAGGTTCTGTATTATGAACAAGGGATGCAGCTATAAGTCAAATCTAGTACCCCCACTGAAAAAGTTTACACTGAATGGGACTGTAGATAATAGACAATTATGGTGATATTTTATTTGTTCTGAAATGTGATTTTATTTGTATGTTAATAAATAAAGTTGCCTGGGGGTCAGAGCTAATAGCAAGCCATAGCAGAAGCTGGGCGGTGGTGACTCACACCTTTAAATCCCAGTCACATGACAGGCAGATCTCTGTGTGTTCAAGGATACAGCCAGCATGGAGACACACGCCTTTAATCTCAATACCATCCATAGAGACCTAGAGGTCTGTATAGACAGGCAGTGATGAGGAGGTCATGTGGTTGGGTTTACAACCAATAAGAAGGCAGAACAGAAAGTCAATAAAAAGACAGACACACAGGAAGTAGGCCTCTTTCTGAGGGGAAGGACAACAGCGGCAGGGAGGGTAAGAAGGTGGTTTTAAGTCTCAGCTCTTAGCTACTGCTCTGACCTCTTGGGTTTTTAACTCCGCATTTGGCTCTGTGTTTCTTATTTAATAAGACTGTCACATCTACAGACAATGCTTTCAGATTGGGAAGTTCCTTCAGGGATATGCTGAATAAAGCATGATAAAGACTAATGATGCAGGGAGTGAGCAGTTTGTCATGAGTAAAGAACAAGAACTACAGATAGTAGAAGAGGAATGGCACTCAGGGTGGGATAACCGACATGAGAATAAAAGACCAGAGATACCATGGGGTAAGGTCAAAGAGATGTTCATCGGAGAGTGAGAACACACAGGTCAGGAGGGTCTGGATTATGGAGGATTGTAACCCAGTTAAGAAGATTAGGCCATCTGCTGAGTTGCTTCACAGATGGCTAATAGTATTCATTACGTTTAGGTTCTTACTAACAGCTCTGAAGGATAACCTTAATTCCATGCACAGGGGCCATCTGCCCTTTCCATCTCTACAACCTACCATGTACTTAGTACATCCCATGGTAGAGGAAACTCTTTGGTGATAGTGATGATGATGGTGGTGATAACGGTGGTGGTGGTGGTGGTGATAACAACATGACAGTGATAATCATGAGAGAGGCAGCTGGTGCTTGTTAAGCAGCACTCATGCTTCATATATACTTTAAGTAGTTTCAAGATTTAAACCTGTTTAAACTTCACAACATCTCTGAGAGCCACAGGTGGGAAATAGCATGTTACTTAAGAATCTGCAATTAGTTCAAAAGTAGAAGTCTCTTCATTCTTGCTAACCCATCCCTCATAGTCCAGAACAAGGGATAAGGCAATTCTGTAAACAGCTTGAAGATGGACTTCATGTTGCTCATCCATTCTAGTAGAGGACTGACTATTGTAACATATCTTTCAATGTTTAAGTTCATTTAACACATCATGGTGCTAATTGTGTAGAAAAGCATTTGCTGGTAGACAGAGGACAAGGTCTTCTGTTTCATCTCTATTATTCCCAGGGACTCAGACCTCTCTCTTAGAGTTTCCTAATCATGCCCCTTTTTGAAATTTAGAACCCAGTGACTCTTCACTCTGTAGAGCATGCCTGTGCATCATGGGATGTAGGGGAGTGGCAGATGATAGACCCAGAACTATCTGACTCTCCACCAGCTGTAACAACCAAAAAAACTGTCTGAAATTTTTGTTAAACTCAGTGGTAGTAAGTAATACAGTTTCCTTCACCAAGCATGTTGATGTGTACTTAACTGGAAGATGACAGAGGATGCTGGACAGAGGGTTCCTTGATAATTGTTTTGAGCTGGAAGATATCAAACACCATTTCCACTACAGAGTATTGGAGAATTGGGGAGGATTACCTGCCAGATTATTTTACTTGTGGATTCCCTCATTATGTTACTAAAGGAGAGAGCAAAATAAGAAAATAGAAAATCAACAAAATAGGGAAATCAGAGAAATGCAAGAATGGAGGCTGTGAACCTGGATTAGCAGACAAGAAAGCTTAGCAGGCATTCCATCTTTACTCCAAACGTGGTGTTAACTTTACATGACTCCTTGGGTGGTGTGAATATGTGAATGAACGTTGGCAAGAACAGCACTCCCTGGGATATAAGAGCAGATATTAAGTATCTAGCATTGAGTGGTGAAAAAAATAAAGTAACACTCTATATACTTTGGCTCTAATTTGCATTTTACCTCTTCTTATGATTCGTTTATTTTTTAAAAAAAATCTGTTTAGCTTTATTTCCTCTGGTATTCTCTAAACTTGGTTTATTCTGTCATTTGTTTTTTTCAGCATGAACTGTGACTAATTCACCACTCTGGGGTCTATGAACATATTGACTAAAACATGAAATTCTCATTTTCATACAGAAAAATAAAAACATCAAGGGATTGAGTTTCCCAAACTTAACAACTCAAATGCCATCTTCTCTTTGTCTCCTACATCTAGATACCACCAGAAATTACTACTTACTTGGCATTGTCTTCAAGTTCCCATCCCCTTTAGTTCACTTTAATAAATTCATCATTTCTTTGATAGAATAAAAAAGTCAGCAGTACTGTCTGTGCACGGGGAATGCAAATAAAAGGTTCTATGAAAAGCCTGCTGTCAAATTTCACTAGACACTACTGTTCAAATAAGGCTGTGAGCTAAGTCCTGGCCTCCTTTTTGCTAAAAGGAGAGATTATGAAATTAGACAGTAGAGATGTAGCTGCATTAAATTGAAGCTTTCCCTTTTCATAATCAGAGGGATTCAAAAGACCATTGGAAGGGATTTATTTTTCTCTCAGTCTATGATGTTTCAATGAGTCATTATGCATCCCTGTTTATCTAACACAGTCTTGTCAAACACTAAAATGAATTTTTGTAACATTGGTGGTGCCTGTTCCACTCTCTTAGAAAGGTATCCGGAAGGATACACCTTGTTTACCTTTGTTGTATCTGAAACATGTCCTAGTGAGCTTTAACTGTCAACTAGATGCAATCTAGAGTCACCTGAGAAAGAAATCTCATTTGAAGAATTACCTAGATCAGATTGGCCTGTGGGCATGTCTGTGGAGGAAGGTCTCGATTGTTAATTGATGTAAGAGAGCCCAGCCCACTGTGGGTGGTGCCATCTCTATGCAGGTGGTCCTGGGCTACATAAGGAAACTAGCCTGAAAGACAAATATGGTAGGTACTCACTCATAAGTAGATATTAGCTGTAAAATAAAGGATACTTATGCTACAATCCAGAGACCTAGAGAGGCTAAGTAACAAGAAGGGCTCAAGGGGGACACCCAGGTCTCACTGGGAAGTGGAAATAGAAGATATTTCGGGAGTGGACTGAGGGCTGATGGGGATGAGAATATTGAGTGATGTGGGGGAAGAGTACTGAAAGAGTTACTGGAAATAGAGGGGCATATCTGGGTCAGGTAAAAGCCTGGCACAAGGGATGACTCCAGCTAAGACTCCAAGCAATAGCAGATACAGAACCTTAAATGGCCATCTTCTGGGACCAAGCAAGATT
This sequence comes from Peromyscus melanophrys, assembly GCA_902168415.1. Classification (NCBI taxonomy): domain Eukaryota; kingdom Metazoa; phylum Chordata; class Mammalia; order Rodentia; family Cricetidae; genus Peromyscus; species Peromyscus melanophrys. The sequence continues at coordinate 38,656 of CABHPR010119669.1, forward strand.
TCAAGTGGAGGGAGTGGGAAACCAGCCCAGCCACATAACCTTCAACCTCCAGTCTGCCCTTTCGTATAGGACATGCTGGGGTAAGGGTGGGCTAGAGATTGAGAGGGTGGCTAACCAACGACTGGTCTAGCCTAAAATCCATGCCAGGAGAATAATTCCACCTTTGACACTGCCTGGAGCACAAGGACCGAAAGGTTGGATAACCCAGAGACCTAGGATAGAACCAAACATGACTGGAGAAAAAAAAATCTCAAAGTAATTATGCCCAACTCTATTCTGCTATACGCATAGATTGGAGGCTAGCCCAGTTGTCATCAGAGAGGCTTTATTCAGCAACTGATGGAAACAGATGCAGAGACCTACAGTCAAACATTAGGTGGAGCTCGGGGAATCCTGCAGAAGAGGGAGAGAAAGGATTGTAGGAACCAGAGGGCTCAGGACTCCACAAGAAAACCCACAGAATCAACTAACCTGGGCTCATAGGGGCTCACAGAGACTGGACAGACAACTAGAGAACCTGCATGATACTGACCTAGGCACTCTGCATATATGTTAGAGTTGTGTAGCATGGTCCTCTCATGGGACTCCTAACAGCGGGAGCAGGTGCTGTCTCTAACTCTTTTTCTGGATTTTGGGATCCTAGTCCTCATACTGGGTCACCTTGTCCAGTCTTAGTACATTGGGAGGTGCTTAGTCTTACTGCAACTTGATATGTCATGTTTTGTTGATATCCATGGGAGACCTGCCCTTTCCTGAACAGGAACAGAGGAGGAGTATATTGGGGGTTGGAAACAGAGGGAGGTTGGGGAGGGACTAGGAGGAGAGAAGGGAAGGGAAACTGCAGCCAGGATGTAAAATTAATTAATTAATTAAATGATCAATTAATTTATTTTTTTAAAAAAGAAAGCTATCCTGGGTCCAGCTAGCAAGCAGCACCCTCCATAGTTCCTTCTATATATCTTTGGCTATGAAGTGAATACCTTGGTCCAAGGTAATGCTGTGTGGAACAAGCAAGCTTGCCTTCAAGTTTCTACTTGAGTTTCTGGCCTGAATTAACTCAGTGATAGGCTGTAACTGTAACATGAAATGGAGCTCTTTCCTCCCTTAGTTTGCTTTCGGTTAGAGTGTGTCTAATCACAGCAACAGAAATCAAACTAAAACAAAATGCTTTTCCTAGTCCTCTTGACCTAGGCATAAAGTAGGCACAAGCTTGCACATCATTAGTGAGCTGGATTCACAGAGCAGATATGCAGCCTTCAACCCATCATGGGAACTGCCAATCTATGTGTGCTACTACAACACAATACCAGAGACTGGGTGGCTTATGAACAATAGAAACGTGTTCCTCACATGTCTTGAGGCTGAGGCCTGCAAACAAAGACACTGGATGATTCAGAGTCTGATAAGGGCCATCGTTCATGGTTCAGATAACAACTTTGCATGGTAAATCTCACATGATCCTAGGGAGTAGCCACATGGGGTCTCTTTAATAAGGGCTGTACTCCCATTCGTGAGGGATTTACCCTCATGACCTCTCAGTGCTTAATGACATTACCTTAAGGGCTGTGGGGGGTTTTTGTGTGTGTTTTTAAGTTGACTAATTTATTTATTTATCTTGGGGTTTTTTTTGTTTTTGTTTTTGTTTTGTTTTTGTTTTTTGTTTTTTGTTTTTTTTTTTGAGACAGGGTCTCATCATATTGGTCAGGAACTTATTATGTAGCCCAAAGTAGCCTTGAACTATAGCAATTCTCTTACCTCAGTCTCCTGAGAACTGGGTATTATAAGCACAAGCCCCTAACTTTAGCTGAGGCCTGGCATTTCAAGCTATGAATTTGAAGAACACAAACTTTCAAATTAAGCTGTGTCCTCACTTTATTTGTTGTCATGATTCTTTTCTGATTCATCTTTCAGAAAACACTGAGTTGTATCTCCTTTCTTCTACATGAGAAGGTTTCTCTTCACCTGCACTTCCTTCCATAGAATTGCCACTTGGTGTTCACTCACATCAGCTTTTAGAGTCTGATGGAAGTACTGCACAATGCTATAGTATGGGGAGCTAATAAAATTGATTTCTCATAGTTACATTTCTCTGTCTGCACATTCGCAATAGGGAAAATTTCCAAAGGGACCATGTAATGTGCATGACATCCTTAAATATGACTGTGTCTTTTTGCAAAATGTTTTTAGGATTTTATTTTATATGTATGTATGTGCCTACATATAGGTATGTGCACCATATGGATGCAGGGCCTGAAGAGGTCAAAAGGGGGTGATAGACCCCCTGGAACTGGAGTTACAGACAGTTGTGGGCCAACTAATGTAGGTGCTGGAAACTCTTTACAAGAACAGCAAATGCTCTTAACCACTGAGCCATCTCTCCAGCCCCAACCATAGCTTTAAAAAATACTATTTATATACATAGAAAATGTTCTTGAGCTGGGTGGTGGTGATGCACATCTTTAATCCTAGCACTCGGGAGGCAGAGGCAGGCAGATCTCTCTGAGTTCGAGGCCAGCCTGGGCTACAGAGTGAGCTCCAAAGCTACACAGAGAAACCCTGCCTCAAAAAAACCAAAGAAGAAGAAGAAGAGGAAGGAGAAGGAGAAGGAGGAGAAGGAGAATAAGGAGAAAATGTTCTTGAAAGCCAAACACTGGATGCTAATACCAGTTAGGGATCCTTTCTGAAGCATCTGGAGTTTTTGTTTTTCATATTTTGGAATAACTGTACATATTTAATGAGCTATTTTGGGAGCAGCTAAACATGGATTTCATTTATGTGATTTATATAAAGATCCTGGGGTCATTTAATACAATATTTTATGATATTTGTGTTTTGATCACAGTCCATTAAATGATGTCTGTTATGGTATTTTCCTGTGAAGCCATGTTGGTGCAATAATCATTTCAGAATTTGTAATATTAGATACTGATATCATAATAGGTAACAAAGTTAATAATGACAGTGTTAAAATCGTGCTCTCAAAGTAGATATCATAATTTATCTTTGTCATATTTTTATCATAAAATTTATCATATTTAAGACCAATCCAGCAAATGGACTATCATATTGTTTCTTACTTGAATAGTTAATAAGTGGGGAAAGGGGTTGGAAAGATGGTTCAGAGGTTAAGAGCATTAGCTACACTTGCAAAGGACTGGAATTCCATTCCCAGAACCCACACAGTGGCTTGCAACCATCTGTAACTCCAGCTCTGGGGTCTTATGCTCTCCCCTGGCCTCCATGACACTGTACTCATATGCACACACCCACATAGATACACATACACATTTGCATTAAAATAAAAAATGAAATCTGAAAAGTTTCTGCCCCCCAATAGGCCTCTCCACCGACACAGCAATCCAAATCAGATCAAATCAAAACAAATTAAGAAAAAGCCCCAGTTTAATAAAATGCTCTTGGGAGATTTTCTAGCCCCCAGAAAGGAGACAGGGAAGAGAGACCAAAAATCCACGTCTGTTTTCTGAGGTGCAGTTTAAATATCCTGTGGGAGTGGTCTTGAGCATCTCTGGGGGAGGAGCAGAGTTTGGGGAGAGAGAGATGAGGGAGGGGAATTGAGGTGGAGTTTCCACCAGAACAAAATCTTTTTTTTTTAAAGGAGAAAAGAGAAATTCCAGGACATTTTTGAGGATTGCATGATTTCTGATATTTTTGTTCACAAAGGCAAAAGACATTATGCCTGTTTGAGCCAACCACTTAGTGTTAAATTTTTTCTAACTAACTCCTGCTTTTGAATATTTAGGATTTTCTTTTCTCTGGTACCATTGATCTTGAGCTTCTGATGAAATGTATCCCTCTTTATAATAAATATAACATTCATTTCACTATTTTGAAATCAAATTTATAGATGGCAAGCCCTAATTATTTGACTGACAGACAGAAATAAAGGGAAGTAAAGTAATAAGTAGCCCAGCATGGTGGTGCACATCAGCATTTGGGAGGCAGAGACAGTGGGTTCTCTGATTCAAGGCTGGGCCTGGTCTACAAAGTGAGTTCCAGGATAGCCAGGACTGTTACACAAAGAAACTCTTTGTCTCTAAAACCAAAGAAAAGAAAATGAAATATATGGAAAGGTATCAAAGCTGAGATATTAAAAAATGATCAAAAGCTTTCTATAAAAAAAAAGTAATTTTTTAATCACTAAAGCTAAGTATTATTTCAAAAAGTGTCCATATGGCTTGAAGAGATGGTTCAGTATGTAAAGTTCCTGTCAACAGAGTGTGGTTCTGGGGTCCTGATCCCTAACATCCGCCTAAATGCTGAGCAGGCATAGAGGCCTGGTCTATGTTCTAGCTTCTCCTAGTTTGGCCTCAATTTTGGGATCCTCCTGCCTCTGCCTCCTTCAGCAAATCCTACCGGCGTGCGCCACCACAACCGGCCGAGTATAGCTCGGGCCTGAGCTGGGGCTCACAAGGCCACAGCTTTTTCATGAATTCGTATCACGAACGTTGGGCGCCAGATGTAGCATGAATCTTAAAAGTTCTTATTAATAAAATCAAACCTCAGCCAGGTATTGGGGTGAACACTGGAAGGTCAGAGAGCCAGAACAAGCCACAGCTATCTCACCTCGCTGGATCCTCAGCTGGTCTTGTTTCCTCAGACTGGATGCCCTGAGCCCTCATCCAGAATGGGTCTCAGCTGAACTGCTGCTAGAAGCCTGAAAGCTTAACCAGCCACATGCTTCTCCAGGTCAAAGGCCTCTCCAGGCCAAATGCCTACCCAGGCCAAATGCCTCTAGTTTCTGGTCCTCATGCTTTATATACCTTTCTGCTTTCTACCACCACTCCCTGGGATTAAAGGTGTGGCTTTCTGGGATTAAAGGTGTGTATCACCGTGCCTGGCCATTTCCCATGTGGCCTTGAACTCACAGAGATCCAGAGGGATTTCTGCCTCTGGAATGCTAGGATTAAGGGCGTGTGCTACTACTGCCTAACCTCTGTTTAATATTGTGGCTGTCCTGTTCTCTGACCCCAGATAAGTTTATTAGCATACACAATATTTTGGGGAACACAATACCCCCACACACCACATGTAGCATTCACTCAGCTTTGAGTCTAGGGTGGGATCTGAAGCCCAAGTCTCTATGACAGTGTGAAGTACTGAGAACAATTGCTGATTAATCCCTTTCTTCTCCCTGGGTCTCTCTGAAGCAATGACCCCTGTCATTCTCTGCCACTTCTCATTCCTCGGTAGCAACAAGAAGTATTTTAACTGCACCACAGACAGGCCAAGGACAAACTGTGCATAGTATGCAACCACGTACAACTCTAATGAAGACCACAATTGGATTCGCTGCTGATGCTAAGGTGAAATTAGGAGCTCAGATTAAGTTCCTTACTAATGTAGAGGTGAAATGGGTCACACACCTGGGTGCAATGCTGAGAAAAATGTGAGAGCTGCTCCTTCCAGAACCCCTGAACTTCCAGTGTCCCTGAACCATTCAGGCAACCACAAAGGTGGCCTTCACTTTCTGAAGATGAGATGAAGAGGAGGGGAAACTAGAAGAGCTTCTCCAGGTAGAAGGCTGCAGGAAACTCAGATTTATTTCTCTTGCAAAGGAGAAGTGAGGAGAGAGACAGGTAAACCCTTTAGACCCAGAAAGTTATCACTCCACATCAGGAGTATAGGAGACTGTGTGTAAAAAGTTAGAAAAGTAGAATTTCTCAAACTAGAAGGTAACAGAAAAGGATAGCCTACAGTCCAGGACACAGGGAGACTGAGGCAGAAAGAGTCAACTTCAAGGCCCTCGTGGGCTACAAAGCAAGTTCAAAGTCAGCCTGGGCAACTTGGTGAATACTATCTCAAGATAAAAAAAAAAAAACCAACAAGAAGAGATGTAGGGATATAGTTCACCAGTGAGGGATTGGTACTTACCTAGAATCCCCCAGTGAAGGGCTGGGAGTGTGGATCATATAGTGCTGTCCTAGAATTCAATGATAAGAAGCTCAAATATGGCTTATTAAAGCATTTGCTAGCATTAGAAAGGCCCTGTGTTCCAATCCCCCACTGCTACAAAACAAAAAGAAAGAAAACCTGGAAATAATGACCAATAATTCTATGGTCCCCCAGAAGCTATGGCACCCCATTGCTAATTCAATGTCTCTATCACTGAGTAGCTGACCAGAGAAAAGGTGGCATTTAGTTATTGTCCTTTGACACTTGGTGTTTATCCCCAGCTTCAGCCTAGAACTTACCAAGTATCACCACAAGACTAACTTTGCACACCATTTCCTTATGCTTTTTTCCTTCTGTCTTTGCTAGTTTATAGAAATCCTCTGCAAATCCTTCTGGATCCACTAACTTAATAACCCCATAACTTGTGGGCTCCAGAAGACAGGAGAAACTCATTCATCAGTGTGTGGACAAAATCCACTACCTCTCCCTCCAGTGCAGCAAACTTCTGGTGGCTTCAGTAGTATTTGTCCTCACAATGCATGCTTCTCATGGATGATCCCAAGTTAGTGACGGATCTGCAGTGTGTCTTTTTGTTTGTTTGTTTGTTTTGTTTTGTTTTTCAAGACAGGGTTTCTCTGTGTAGTTTTGGTGCCTGTCCTGGATCTTGCTCTGTAGACCAGGCTGGCCTCGAACTCACAGAGATCCACCTGGCTCTGCCTCCAGAGTGCTGGGATTAAAGGCGTGTACCAGCACCACCCGGCCTGCAGTGTGTCTTAGTAGTAAGAATTATCTTTTCTGACTAGAAAAGAGGCAAAGAACAGGTTTCTGAGTACCTTATCAACTGGGTACATATTCAAAAATAGCCAGAGAGATCTCCAGTCTACAGCTAAGATTGAAGATAACTCCAGCCCTCTTCACCCCCTCCTTCTCTTCTTTCTCTTTCTCCTCCTCTTTCTCTTTCTCTTCTTCCTCCTCCTCTTCTCCTCCTCACCTCTCCTCCTCCTCTTCTCTTCCTCTCCTCATCCTCCTCCCAACTTCTTTCCATTACAGCAAGATTATCTCACAAAACTTATTCCCATAAATGTGAGGCCAAGAGGCTCATGATTAATTTTCTGAGCCAAGAGGGAGTAGGTGTCTACTTATTCCTCACTCACCTATTTCTAATTACTGAGTCTTGAAATCCATTAAAAGTCCCCTTTTATTTATGATTTATAATGTACTTTAAACCACTGCATACTTATTTATCAAGCCGCTCCTTGTATTCTCAGGGAGAAGAAGAATGTATTCAGAGGAAGACATCACACTGAGACTGGAACCTACTTCATCATCACTGCACATCTTTCCAAACTTAATCAGCCTTAGAAATGCTGCCTCACTACTATAAGAACAAGTTGGGCTAAGTGTGGTGGCTCACACCTTTAATCTCAGCACTTGGGAGGCAGAGGTAGGAGGAGCTCTATGAGTTCTAAGCTAGCCTGGTCTACATAGCAAGTTCCGGGCCAGCTAAGGTTATATAGTGAGATCCTGTCTCAAATAAATGACTAATAGATGTTAGACAGACAGACAGACAGACAGACAGACAGACAGACAGACAGGACAGATAGATAGATAGATAGATAGATAGATAGATAGATAGATAGATAGATAGATAGATAGATAGATAGATAGATTAAAAAATAACCAGTTGAGCCTAAAGGGGATGCTAGAATGCTAGAGTTAAGGCAGTGGGGTCTTGAACACTTAAGAAAGAAAGTAGAGGGGCTTGCAGCTGGGTGTGAGATCACCAAACTGGCCAAATAAGAGGAAGGGTAGGGATAGGAGGAAAGACAGTATCATAGGCTGTCTTGCTCCCAGAAAGCCCTTTGCCTGGGGAACATCCAGAAGGCCCTGTTGTCTTCCATGTATTCTAACAGTACTCATTATCACAGACCAAATTGTGCTACTAGTGTTTATGGTCACAGATCAAACTAAAGATGGCTTCAAAAAAGCTTCCACCTATCTACCCCTGACCACCCAGCATACAAACAGCTAAATAAGATATACCCAAGAAAAACTGCAACTACATCTTGGTGGCTGTGGTTATGTGGACTCCTCATAGACCATAAAGGGAAATAGTCCAGGATAAAAATGACAAACTAGTCACAAAACCAAGAAACAATATGAACATGGTTTCATTAACAGCTAGCAGACACCAACAAAGTCCAATACCAGCAACACATGCAAGGTCAGCAGTGGGCAGCCCTGTCTGGGATTGGTGGCAGCCAGTGGATGAGCTAAGGTCAGAACTGGGGCCTTCAGTACATCTGCA
>CABHPR010119670.1:0-39498 GCA_902168415.1 Peromyscus melanophrys
CCCCCCCCCCCCCGAGAAGAAGCACAGGGCTGGGGCAGCAAAGTGAGAAGTGTGCAGACAGGGGAGAGTGAGAGGAGAGGTGAGAAGATTCACTGATGACAGCAGGTGACTGGCTAGAGCTGGTGAGCACAGACATCCTCAGGGTCATGAGCAAGGAACGGTTTCAAGCCAGAAAGGCCCAGAACCCCTGAGGTCCCACAGTTGATCCAGTATAGGGCTGGACAGCTGGTACAAGGTTGGGTGGGGCTGAGAGCAGATACAAGAAACAGCTTTTAGGGCAGATCAACTGAGTCAGGTAGGAGCTGGCTGCACACTGGGAAACCTAGAGCCAAGCCTCATCACACTCAGCAACAGCCAGGCCATTGTGCTCAATAGAACAGAAAGGAGAAAGGTGGGAAGCAGAAGGGAGAAAAGACATTTTAGCAAAAAGGCACAAGTAGCAGAAACTTCCGAATATGGTAGATGTTTTACGGGAACTGCTATTAAGAACAGGTATGTGGCAAATAATTTATCAGAGACTTAGAGAGGTAGATTATGTACAGGCTTTGTCAGAAGATTTACCTTGAGATGGAAGGCATTTAGAGGAAGAACCAGTAAAATAGGACACAGATAATTTGAGATGGGAGGGAGCTGGTAAACCAGAGTTACATGTTTAAGTGCACTGTTCATCCTCTAGGCAGAGAAACTATTTGCTAATTGAGATAACTGGAAAGCCCAGAGGCGTTTGGCTTATGATAGGGTTGCAAAGGGCTTATGACCTTACAGCACATTCAGGTTGATGAATTTCTCTAATAAATACAAGCAAGAAATTACAGGTAGAAAAAGGACTTGTTATTGTCTTCAAAGCTCTCCACTGTATACACATGCAGTGGAAGAAGATAATTTGATGAAATCTAAAATTAAACTAATAAGTTTTGCTTGCACGTTTTCAAAATGTAAGTCCCAAGAGTGAAGACAAGTTTATGGGGAATTCAACTTCATATAAAGAAGAAAAACCTCACTTTATAATATAAAGCATGTGGAAATCTGAAATATTAATATCACCATAAGCTCTCTTACAGCTACCAAGAGAAGAAAATAATCTGGAATTTCCGAGAATCCACAAACATCAAGCTTTCACAAATAAAACTCTGAATTAAATGGACGGATCTTGCTCAAGAAAGTCACAATACTTGAGTCACTCCCAAGTTCCCCTTCCCCTTAGTACTAGTGATAGTGATATCACAACATACACAGGACTTCAGAAGCCCAACTGCCTTACTATATGGTTCATGAATGTTTTAATATGTTTCACCTCAAAACACTTCAAAACTCCCCGGGCACGGGGAGGGGAAGAATGTTCAGAACCCTTCGGGAGCCAGGTGTTCTGTTATCTACTGGAATTCTGTCTGCAGAAGGCTGACGGGCTAGCTAACATTTACTGGTGTTACTGAAAGGCCACAGCTCTTCTATGCTGCGTCTCAGCATTTCCCATTTAATAGATGTGGAAGTTGACCAAGAAAATATGAATGAAAGATCAAAGACAGGATAAGTTTCATCCAAAGTTATACAAGGCTTAAAAAAATCAGTATAAGAATTAAACAATTAACAATATTATAGTAACATAGAGACAGGTATTTCTCCTGTCTAAAAATAGAGACAGTCCCAAAATCTAGATAAACGGCTATTGTCCCATAACAAAAGCTGCATAATGGAGCTTGTTTACCAAGGGCTGCATGCAAGCAGATGGGTGTGACTTCCCTTCCCCGTAGTTAGTGGTGACTCTTCCTAGAGCCAATGTCCAGCTTCCAGAAGTGTGCCAGGGCATCCCTTCAAGAGACACAAGGGAAGACCACAGCCCCATCATTTTGCTCTCCTGGTATGTTAGAGCAGGAGTACCACAACCTGGGATGAATCTGTTTCATAGCTGCTCCCTCTACTCTAGCCAAGTGTCTGATTACCATGTTTGGGTTATTTCAGACAGAGTTTACACAGTGTGATTCGCTGTGACTTTAGCGGCTTAACAGCATGCATTTCATTTGTTTGTGAGAAGCAAACTTCCAATCAGAAAAAAGGAACTGCATAAATCAGCTCTTCTGTAGTACTCTCTAGAACACACCACAGCACATACACACTCACACACACACACTCTCACACACACAAAATTACATGAAAATATACACACACACTCACTCTCTCACACAAACAATCACATGAAAACACACAGACACACACCCGGGAAACCAGGCATTTAGTGACAACTTGACAATCAGCATCGACTTAGTACTTCTATTTTTGGTCCATGTTTGTAGGGTATCCTGTTGATCAAAACTGTCTCATAAATTGAAACTGAATTTCAGCTTACAAAAGTTTAATTCTATTCTTTTGTATTATTAATATAGCAAATACCCTGAGAGAACATTTAGAGACTATAAAACAACATGAATCATTGCCACACAGAAAACCATCTCCTCTCAAAGCCTCATGGCCATGGTACATCCCCTCACAGACATATAAAGTTTCATGTAATTTTCAATATTATTGTAAGCTCTTTGAATTTCCAATGAAGTCATCTGCATTAAAATTACATATGCTTTTTATCTGCACTGTAAAGCTGAAACAAATAACAGGAAAAAAAAAGCTTTACATTTGATTCCCAAATCTAAACACCTCTGGCTCAGCACTCACCACGGAAACCTTGCTGGATTGGCTGCGGCAAAAATGGTCACCATCATCTAGCCAAACGAAAAGCCACAAAGGTCACCATTGGCAAGGGGCGAATGGGCCTCTTCATCTACAGGATGACCTAGTCTAAGTCCACCCACGTCATGTGACATAATGAATTATTTTTACCTTTGGAGAAGTCAAGGTTTGTTCTCTAAGAGATAATGAAATTGGTCCTAGTATCCCAAGATGGAACTTTATGCTATTAATAGCATATGGTGTGTGTGTTGGTGTGTGTGTTTGTGTGTGTGTGTGTGTGTGTGTGTGTGTGTGTGTGTGTGTGTGTATGTGTGTGTGTGTGTGCACGTGCTGCATGCATATGATAGGCTCACACACTCAAAAACCAGAGCCAAACCCCAGGTATCTTCCTCTACTGCTGGTTGCCTTACTCTCTTTAGACAGGGTCTCTCACTGAACCAGAAACTCATTGATTTGGCTAGGATGGCCAGGGAGCTCCTGGAATCTGAGTGTCTCCTTCCCCAGTGCTGGGGTTACTGGAGTATGCAGCTGTGCCCATTTTTTTAAAACATGGCTGTTGAGGATTTGAACCCAGATCCTCATGCATGCAGAGCAAGAGGTCTTACCAACTGACTCATCTCCTCAGTCCTCCATTAAGGAAATATTTCAAAGGGGACATTTCAAAGGACTTAACCAAATGCAACCCATTTGTAAATTAAAGGTAGTTTGCATTCATGTTTGCCAAACAATGTGTGCAAATTTCAGGGGCCTCTGGTCTAGTTCCAAATGATAACTTGGGATGTTAAAAAAACGAACATATGTCCATAAACATAGGACTTTATATTTTTAGGTAAAGCTCACTTCTTGTAACTTACAATACTCCAAGTCCCTTAATATTTTTAAAAAAGTTTAACTTTTCTTCTTACTTCGTTGGAAAATTCCTAAGAAACTTTGGGGAGATACAAACTGGATTTTCTTTTAAGTTAAAACATTAATGGCTTGGCGGCTCATGCCTGAAATCCCAGCTTTAAGGAAAAGAAGATTCAGAGTCTAAGGCAGCCCTGGCCTAAGTAGTCAGACTGGCTCAGAAAACAGCAGTAGCAGCTCTCCGGATAACCCACATATAGGTAGAGCGCCGTATTTCACCTTCTAATGAAGAGGAAAGTTTTTAAACTATGACTCACGCTCTCTGTGATGGTGAATACTGACTGTCAATGTCAACTGCCAGGGCCTAGAATTACCTAGCCGACAAACCCCTGGGCATGCCTGTGAGGGAGCTTCTACATCTGGTTAACTGAGGTTGGAAAACTGTCCTTAAAGTGGGTGCCACCTTTCCATGGCTGGGAAACTGAACTGAAGGAGAGCGTAAATGGACACATTCATCTCTCTCTGCTTCCTGACTGAAGACGGACTTTGATGCACTTTCTCACTCTCCTGGCTCCATGCCTTCCCTGCCATGATGGACTGTCTGTCCCCTCATGCTGCAAGCCACAATAAAGCCTTCCTTGTTGACGTGGCTTTTGCCATGAAGTTTGCCACAGCAAGGAAAAGATTAACCGATATACCCCCTTTTGTGTTCTACCCTGAAACCATTGAAGTTTCAGTTCAAATACTGTCAAAAGAAAATCAAAATTGAGACTGACTTCTTGATTTGTGGAATAGGTAATTTCCATACTAACAAGCTGGTGAGAAATTCTCAGAAGTCTGTAACTGTAAGGCAAAATAACACACGACTGAACAGAACAAAGCTTGGTGGGAAGCAGATAAGCACCATCTTTAATTGCCTTTCTCTAGTGAAAGAACCGTAACTATCAAGAATATGCCTTTTATGTCTGTAAGTCAAGGTAGGTGGAATCTTGAGGATCATCAGTTCAAGGCTATCCTCAACTACATAGCAAACTTCAAAATAGCCTGGGATACATGAGACCTTGTCAAGTTGTTTAAAGGCAAACTTCTTTGCAAGTTCAATTTGTACATTGTAACCCACCAGCTCTCTAAGAGTATAGGAATATGATGGACAATCATTTACTAACATTATTGGAGTAGAAGCAATAAATTTATGATCATTACTGTGCTGTTCATTGGTTGTGTGACCTCAGTCAAATTATGTGACCTTTCTGTACCTCAGTTCTATACCTGAAAGCATAGGAAGGTTAGCGTTTAGATGATCCTTGAGAGATTTCTCAGGAAAGATGACAGATTTCTGTGCCAGTCAACACACGGTAGAGATGCTCCATTCTAGGTCACTATTAAGGGTGAATAACAAACCACGTTTCCCACACATGAACTTTCAGTTCATAAGTACATAATATGTTCCTAATATTTAATTCTCTTGTAATTTTAAGCATAAATGTTTTATAATTTCATTAATTGTTGAATAAAATGGTTGTATTAGCTTTTTAAAAAAGAACAAGACACAAAAAATTCATGACTAGAGATTCAAAAATAAAATATGCACAAAGTCAAATCTCTGGTCTTCAAGTTCATAGTCTAATCAGAAAGTGTGTCTTGTTCTTGCAAGGACCTGGGTTTGATTCCCAGCTCCCATACAGAGGCTCACCGTCTCCTTGGGCATCAGGCATGCATGTGGTACAAAACATGCATACACATACATTAATAACAAAATAAATCTTTGTGGTGATATTTTATTTGTGCTCTAACAAATAAAGCTTGCCTGGGGATCAGAGGACAAAATCAACTACTATATTAAACATAGAAGTCAGGCACATGCCTTTAATCCTAGCATTCAGGAGGCAGAGATTCATCTGGATCTCTGTGAGTTCAAGGTCACACTGGGAACGGAGCCAGGTGTGGTGGCAAAAGCCTTTAATCCTATCACTAATTAACCATAGAGGTCTGGAGGTCTGTACAGACAGACAGGAAGTGATACAGCTGAGTGGAAAGAGGAAGAGATGTAGCTGGGCAGAGAGAGGAAATAAGATGGCAGGGCACAGAAATGTATATAAGGTGTGAGCGTACAGGAAGTAGCTCTCTTGGGCTGAGGATTTCCTAGCGGTAAGAACTTGTGGCTGGCTTGTTCTATTCTTCTGATCTTTCAGTTTTCACCCCAATATCTGGCTCTGGTTTTTTTTTTTTTTTTTTTTTTTTTTTAATAAGACCGTTTAGCAATTCTTGTCACAAATCTTTTTTTAAAAAAGTAACACATGTGATGACAAATTCACATATAAACACAGAGGGCACCAAGTGTCCCTGATGCAAAAGGCGGACTTTAACCGGCTAAAATGTATACCCTGTATTTCTACACCCCATCCCACAAAGTAGTCACTTTAGCTGGCTTCCAATCTATTTACTACCAGAAAATGTAACCCTCATCACAGTAGATAAACCAAACCATTAGCTGAATTTCGCTAAGTTCCTATGGGAGAAAAAAAATCTAGTTTTCAACAACTGTCCGAAGAAATTTTAAAGTATAATGTATCCTCAATTTTTTTCCCTGAAGTGCACTTTTTGCTAACTACCACCAGTTAATGGAATCTTATTTCCCTTGAGAAATAAAAATGGCTTGTTCTGCAGTTTTTCAGTTTATAAACACAGTTACCCGAAAGGAGTAACTGGAAAGCAAGCTATGAGCAGTACCAAAAGGGATGTCAAGCGCAACAGAAAAATACCCAGACCACCCAGAAATAACAAAGATGGGCAGGGCAGTCACAGTCACCTGCCTTAGCATATCAGGAAATAAAATTAATCCTGATTTAGAGCATGCATCACTCCCAGGAGGAACACCCACACATGATGTGTGCAATCTCATAAAGATAAAAGGAACAGGTTAATATGCGTGCTGATTTCTCTATTATGTTAGTTTTTCAGGACAGGTTCTTTTGTGTCTCAGGCTAGCTCTGAACTTTCTGTATGTAGTCAAATATGACCTTGAATTTCTTATGTTCCTGGTTTTACCTCTCTAGTGCTGGGATTACAGGTGAGAGCCATCACCCTGCTTTACAGGGTACTGAGAGAGAACCTAATGTTTAATGCATGCTACCCAACTCTACCATCTGGGCTACCACCTCAGGGATATGTTATTCTGAAAAAAAAAAGATATATGTGTTGTGTGTGCGGAGTATATGTATATGCACATTTGTGTGTGCAAGTGTGCTTGCCCCTGCATGCAAGTGTTGGGGTCACTGGTTGAAGTTGGGTGTCTTTATCAATTGCTCTCTATCTTAACATTTTGAGTCAGGATCCTAAAGCTTGCCATTTAAGCTAGACTGGCTGGATGTATCCGTCTCACACACCTGGGGTTACAGACACTTCTACACGGTGCTACAGTCTGAATCCAGGTTCCCATGCTTGCACCATAAACACTGTAGCCACAGAGGAATTTCCCTTGACACTTTACGCTAAATTTTGAGTGTTAAAGTTTGTTTGAGAGAAGCAATGATGTTTAGCTGGAGCAAGCATTGGACCAAAAGCAAAATCGAGTCTTAGGCTATTTCTGCGACTTGGGAGAGAGGTGCAGGCACCTGCTGCAGCCATGTCTGAATTGTCCCTCAGCCTCTGTCATGTCATTTGTTTTATTTTTCTGGCACTTCATTGGTTCCTCCTCCAGTTTTCCTAAGTTGTCATAGACTTGACATCACCCCTGCTTTTCCTTATACCCCTGTTCTGGCCAACGCCTCTACCAAAGAAGCAGTCCAGGGTGCTAGCTGATTAGGCACAGGAGCTGGGAGGGAAGTGGTGAGGGGGAGGAAGGGCATTCTAACGCCGCTAAAGAAACTAATATGTGTAGCAAATGCTGAGCTAAGTGAACCGTAGCCAACTACAATGAAAGTTTCAATTCACTCAGACATCACCGAGAACATTCTACTGTACTGGTTATTAGTACAATGATGCATCTTATACTAAAAAAAATAAAACTGAATGAGGATGTGTGCATAATTTCAGACAGTCAAGAGTTTTGCTTACATTTTATACTTCTTACATTAAGAAAATCCAATTGCCGAGCATTTAAATTCTCATTAGGTATTTTTTAAAAGCTTAAAAAAATCTGTTTTCTGAGGTACATCCACTTTGTGCTTTCTCTTCTTCATGTCGAGTTTTTGTTCTGAGTTTGTTTCTCTTTCCTTGTGAGAACATCTGGCTCAATATCAACTTCTCTGAATTTTCATTTTCTGCATTTATCAGGTCATCAATTCAGTCCAGCAAATGTTCAACAACAACAACCTCTCCGTCCTCCAAAAGGCAATGTCCTGAATACTGTGGGAAATAATCAGTCATGCCAGGGAACCCATAAAGAGACAAACATGGCTAAATACATAATAGCACATGTAAGTCACCACACGAAGTATTTATGCATGCTAGGAAACATGCAGGAATAATGCCATGGAAATAAAATGCAGGAAATCAACTCATTTGGAAGCAGAGGTTCCAGGACTGGCTGTGCAGTAGTGGTCAGATGTTAACATCAGAAGTTTTCATGATTTTTTTCTTAATATTTCTTTTCCATTGTCTATTTACTACGTGGTGAGCTTAAACAACAATTAAAAATAAAGCCATTTTATGCACTAGGAACATTAAAAGGAAATCTGTTCAGAGTAAATACCACAGGCAAGCTTAAAATGCCTGCAGTGTAGGAGTGCAGGCAGCAGGTGTAGGGTAAAGGGCCAGCCAGAGAAACCTACCCAAGCTAGTGAAAGAAACCCACCCTGGCCCTGAAACGCGAGCCAGTGAAACATTTTAGCCCAGAACCCAGAACCAAAGAAATACACTCTGATCCTGAAACCAGTGCCAAAGAAACACACTTTGGCACTAGAATCAGAGCTGGTGAAAGAAATATGCCCTGGTCCTGAAAATTAGAGCCAAAAGGTTAAAAGGGGCCAATGAAAGAAACATACTTTTGGCCCTGAAACCAGAGGCAAGTCTGCCCCTCACCAACTGAGCATGAAACTAACCAATCCCTAAGCAGGAGAACCAGCCAATCCCTGAGCATGAGAGCCAGCCAATCCCTGAGCAGGAGAACCAACCAATCCCTGGGCAGGAGAACCAGCCAATCCCTGAGGAGGAGAACCAACCAATCACCAAGCAGGAGAACCAACCAATCCTGAGCAGGAGAACCAACCAATCCCTGAGCAGGAGAACCAACCAATCCTGAGCAGGAGAACCAACCAATCCCTGAGCAGGAGAATCAACCAATCCCTGAGCAGGAGAACCAACCAATCCTGAGCAGGAGAACCAATCAATCCCTGAGCAAGAGAACCAGCCATTCCCTGAGTAGAAAACCAGCCAGTGCCTGAGCATGAAGTCTAGCTAATCTGAGCTTGTCCAAGCTCAAGGGACTGAAATCTGACCAATTCTCACACTGAAAATCTTCTCCCTAGAAAAACTCCGCCCCTAAGAAGCCCTATATAAGCCCTGAGCCTGTTCAGTTTGCTGCTGCTCCCTTTTTTCACCCAAACAGAGGCAGCCACTCTTCTGGATTCTTCCCTCCCAATAATCTCTTGAATGAAGTTTGGGTGAGACCCTCTTTCGCTGGAGCAGAGACAGAGCCTGGGCGGAGCGGATCAGAGCAAGACTATATCACTTTTGCTGGGGAAACCTTTCCCTAGCAAGCAGAATTGTTACATTGAGGAAGCCTTCCCTGCAGCAGGGCTGTAAGCTGCTACACTTACGATGACTTGTGGTATTCCTTGGCTCTCGACTGCCAGGATCCCTTTCCATCCGAGCTGCAATGCTTACAGTAGAGCTAAAAGTCGAGGAGCCGAACAGTTTTTGAATCTTCATTGAACCAGTTGTATTATCAAAATATGGGGATCACAGCAGTGACAAGCAGAAAAGGGACACATTAAACCTGTGTTTGCACACGGCACACCAGCCAAGGAGACAGCAGAGTATCACCTGTGGCTGGCTTGTCAACAACACTCTGAAACAATGCCAAGCCTGGTGACAAACACAGGTGAGAATAACCAACAAGAACACAAGAGCAGATAAGAAGGCCATGGGAAATGACCTAAGATGGATGAGGAGGGCACAGGGCTGTGCACCTCTAACTGGGAGAGCCGGACTGGTGAGACAGAGCTGAAGGACCGTGCTGGGACTATACAGAAGAAAGGCAACAGTGAAGTGAGATGAAGTCAGAAAGGAAATAGAGCTGAGGAGAAAAAACGTCTATCTGGTAAACCACAAGGAAGTGCCATTTACAACAGTCTGCGGTGTGAAGGCAAACATGTAACACTTCAAAGCAAAATGACTAACTCTAAGGGCAAGAAGCAGCATCTTAAGAAATGTGAAAATCAAGAACAGTGAATAAGAAATAATAAAATAAAACAAAACCAGCAGCCTCGCTCAGGAGCATGACCCCACAAACCAGCTGTTGTATCAGAAGTGAAGGGACAAGTCAGGTACCAGCATCACACATGCCAGCCCCACAGTTCAGCATCCCCTCTGCCACAGCCACCATACTAAGGATTTACAGCCGTCCCTCAAGTGCCAGTGGACAGGTTCTGAAGAACCCACAGTAACAGAAACACAGGAGGGCACCAAACCCAGCCGCTCTCCGTGGATCCCCCTGGATGCTGCAGGCACTGCTGTGGAATCTGAGTGACTGTGGGACACTAGAGGCATTTTAGCCTCCTCCTGCTTTCCATCCTGCCTGGCTCTACACTTACCATCTCAGCTATCTCTTTTAACTCCACTGGCAAAAGGCACGTCTAATTTTTCTCTCCACTTTCAGGATCTCCTAGGAAAAGCTCCATGCTTTATGCAACTTATACAATAAAAACCAGCACTCTATAATTCAATTCTTGGTTAATTTATGATTTCTGCTTACACAATAACTTAGTTCATTAGTTTATAATGGAGTCCATCAGTTTCTGGAAAATCATTATTTGACATTGAGTAATAGTTGGATAGAAATTCAAAAGAAGTGATGAGGGAGATAGCTCAGTTGATACATCATTTGCCGTGCAAGAATGAGGACCGAGTTCAAATTCCCGGAACCCATATAAAGCCAGGTACGGTGGTGTGCGCATGTCTGTAACCCCAGTGTTCGCAGCATGGGGTGCAGACACAAGCAAACCCTGGAAGCCTGTGGGCCAGGTAGCCTGGCACTGCAGTGGTAAATGAGATGCTGTCTCAAACAAGGTGAAAGGTGATGGCTGACAGCCAAGGTTGTTCTCTGACCTCTACATGGCACCACGGCAGGCGTACACCCATACATCATATGAACACACAATTAAAACGTGAAGTAAAAACCATGTAGGTATAAAAAAAATCTCAAAGCAACTCAAAGAATATTAACTTCCATTACGGAGATGACTGACGAGGAGCCGCACAACAACCCTGCTCCACCCATGTGAGTGACCTCTGCACTACTCCAGTACCTTCACCTCAGGAAATACTTCCTGGCCTTTTATCTTGTACACCATCTCCTGTGGAAAGCCAGGCTGCGGTGAATTGTGGGATAACACAGCAGGAGGAGGGGCACTCATGAGCCACTGGGAGGGCAGGACAGACACACCCCTACCGTTTACTTCCCATGCACGCATACACCCCGTACGCCTATCAATTCCTGAAGAGTAAAGGGTTGGGTTTTTAATCTTTATGGCTGCAATAAATTAATATTAACGCCCAATACATGTGTTGCTGGCATGAACGCCTCAATGAGTGAGCTACAGGAAGGAAGGACCTGACTGCTCAGCTGAAGGGTAGAGTCCAGTGTGAGCACTGACTCCAGGCGGTAACACCCACCATCATTACTCTCATCTTTGAGAATCCTTCTTTCCTCCCTCTCCAATTTTCTTCTCTTTCTTTTGGCATTATTTTAGTGTGTCCATGCAATCAGTATGTGTGGAGGTACCTTTAGATTACAGAACAGGTTGCTTAGATTACAGTCACTGTTGGTTGTGAGCTGCAATGTAGGTGCTTTGAGGAGTCCGAGTGTTCTTGAGCCACATCGCCAACCTCGCTTTTCTCTCTTGAGTCAGGAACACATGCATTCAGGCTATTTATTTTCAGGATTGTCACCAGAAGGCTCTCAGGTTTATAGCCTTCTTATCCATAGGGAGGTAAAGGGTTCCGGGACTCACTTAGCTTTGACTTACGCTGAGGTGCAATACTCGAGCAAGCAAGCCTCCCACTGGGCTGTGGCATTGAAACCTCAAGCCACAGTAAAAACCCTCTGGCCTTCAAGGAGACAGGAAGGACATCCACATGGGCTGACGTTAAGTGTTGAGGGCCTAAGACCTCTAAATGTATCACATAATCTGATCTCGGGAATGATTCCTCTCGGAAACTACAGCGCCTCCTAGCAGCAGGGCAGGCAATAGCAGGGCTGTAAGCTCGGCTTTGTCGGTCCTAGAACCATGGTCTCTCTGCATCTTTCCTGGATGCCATAAAAGGATTTGTGTATGGAGCTTCTGTCTCCTGGTGTGAATGAAGGAGCTTTGGGAGTTTTTCTCTAGAACTTTTCTGGATTATAGCATACTGAAGAGGTAACTGAAGGCCAGCAAGGGCCTTACTAGAATGTCTTTTGAATACAGAACCTTAGACCCCTTGTTCACCTGTAAGCTAGAATATTTTCTTACATAAGGATACCAGCTCTCTGAGTGGAGCATGCCACAGCTGCTTCACTGTCCTTCCCAGGTGGTGATGTGATAGAAGGACCTTCCCTCCCTCAGCCAGCTCTGTTTTCTTCAAGGGTTGTGAGATATCTGTCAGGGTTCTATATTTCATACATGTAGTACTGCAAAGTACCTACATTTTTAAATAGCATTTATTCACATGATCCTTTTATTCAAAGAAGAATTTCATAGAATATTTTAAAAGGAGAATTAAAGCAAAATCTTTTATGCATTTTTTTTTATTTTGCAAGCAACACATTAAACTGGAAGTGTTAGGGGGCAGGGTGCTGGGCTAAGGGGAGACACCTGGGAAGGTGTGCTAGATCTCCAATGGCGGTGCAGGCCAAGCCAAGTGTACAGCACACATAATTACATATACACAAGAAACCTATCATTACTGAAAACAAGCATATTTGCGAAAAAAAAGTATTCCATTAAGCAATAGTACCTGATCACACTCATTCACTCATGACGCAGTCAATGACAGAGACATGTCCATATTTCCCGAGTAAATTTAAGAGCCAAGCACAGATCAGATGAACTAGATCAGCAAACAATGCAATTTCAACTATAAAGCTTTCTCACCAGTTACATAAGTGGGTTTTAGACATAGAATAGAATGCAGGGTTGAAGAAATCTAAGTGCAATCAAAACAGCATTTTAATAAGCTCAATCTCTTGTTTATAGACATCAACATAAGTGCACCAATTAAACTCAATAACAGCAAAGACCTCAAAACATAATTCTGCCTATTATGCCTTCACAATCATGTACAAAAGGAGTGCCCATTCTTTTCTGAATGAGAGTCGTTAGCATCTCTAGACTCTACTGATGGACCACATTCTTATTCTGTGCCTGTGTTTCCTGTTTGTTAGTGGTAGAATACTAATTTCCACTATTTTAAATGAAAGACCCACATTTTACAGCTCTCATTTTATTTAAACAAGAACTAGAGATAAGGAATAAGTGCGGACTGCTCACCCATGAGGCTGCTCACCCTGGCATTCCCTTATTTTGTAGAGAATTATCAGCGAGGCATGGCAACCACTTGTTTTTCTTCTCATGTTTTTGAATTCTGATCAGAGCAGTTACTACTGTTTCTAACTTTGTACCCTCTTTTGCAAGCTTTCCCAAGTCCCTTATTAGAGCCCTGGGAAGGCTTCCTATCTGATGCGCTGCCAGCCACTGTCCTTTTGAGCACAATGCTCTCAGGTTATTAGTCTGATGTGCATCATTCAGCAAGCTGTCTCACAATCATCCTGATCACCATCGTGGAAGATGGAATTGCTGCCTTGCCCATGGCTTTTAGATTTATATAATTAACCAAAATTAGCTTGATGTTTAAAACACAATGCCAGCCCACTCGTTTATTTTTGGAAGAACGCTTTATTGAACACAATCAGTGGGCTGATGTGGAATTGCTACCTTGGACTGTCAAAGTTTTCCTATAAGATTATTATACTAAAAAAAAAAACTTCAAATTCTTTAACAGCAAACACCACTAAAATAAGACTATTTGATAAAGTAATCAGGGACTATACTGTTTTCATTTTCATTCACCATGAGGTTTAACAGAGCCCAGTCATATAATATTTCATTCAGATCTTTGAGTGTGTTCTATAAATATTCATCAATGGGAACCCCTAGAAAAATATAAATTCACCTCAACCCAAACAATATTATATGAACAGAATAACAAGTATAAACTGTATCTATCATTCAGAAGTTCTTGGTCTCAGATTAAAAAAAAATTAAAGTAACAACTAAATTCTGAACATTGCAACAGTTATAACCTTGGAGAGGAGCTTGAAGTTTTATTTCTAAAATATATGTGGTTCATTAGCTTTATGATGAACCGCAGGAGCACATTGGCCACAATCTCCATAAAGGGAACAGAAAAAGAGAATGTTTTCCATACAATCACTTCCATAAAATGTAGCCTGTAAATAAGACCGAAAAAAAGCTGACTCTCATTATGCACGGCTACTGTGAGGTCCATTAACATCCCTGTACAAGGATGTGAACCCCAGAGTTTGCTGACTCATGTTTTGAGTAACTCCAGACTGACTCCAGTGCTCTGTAGCTCAGTGTCTTTCTAAGGAAGATGGTGACAATCATATTCACCCTTGCAAGGATCTAGTGATACAGAAATGCAAAGCACAGCCAGCATAAGGCAGGAGCTCAAAGCTCACACGTTTGACTCACTCCATCAATATTAATCCAGTCTGTCTAGGTGGCGGCACTGCTGTCCACACGGGGCCAACAAATTGGACAGTCTGCCCACATGGAGCTGTCACCCTGGTAGACATAGGATGAGTTTGGCTTGTGGCACAAATGCCGGAATGTCCCCTAGGCCAGCTTGTCCTCACCCCTGCACTGAGCACACAGCTGCTGGCCATCAGCCAGTTACTCTGGGGCACATGAAAGGCTGGGGATTTGAGTCCTGCACAGCCACTTTGCTTTTTTTTTTCAGTCAGTGTGCCTGTTTCCTTCTTTCTTTTTAGACTGTGTCCTCCAGTCTTACTTAACCAGGTATGATTTACAAAGTGTTAATTCACTCTGTGTGAAAGTCAGGAAGGAGTTCAGCTGGGGAGATGGCTGGGCGCAGGGGTAGGCTGGGGGAAGAGTCAGCCATCCCACATTGGTGCAGGGCTCTCTACTCCAGCTGTTTGATGTCTTCTGCACTACACCAGGCTTCCAGTGCAGCCTTCTGGTGTGAATAAATAACCTTTTAGTGCTGAGTGGATGTTTACAGAGAAGAAAACAAAAACAAAAAAACAACTGGTGTCCATCTGAAATAGGTTCCTAGATAAGCTCAGCAGAGCATGTGCTTAGCATGTCTAAGGCTCAGGGGGCAATTCTTAACTCTTAAATAGAAACATGCATGGAAAAGACGTGCCATTGTGCTGTAAGCCTGTATTTAAGACCTCCTCCCACCTTCAATAAATGACATTTGGCATTTAAAATTAAAAAAAATATATATTATATATATAATTGAATAAATACTGCGAATGTAATCTATGAATACCACAAATGTGATTAATATCATGAGTGTAATTAATGAATATCATGAGTGTAATTTAAAAAATAAATAAAGTCAAAATGCAGTATTCGGAATACTTTGAGACTCATGAGTTTAAAGAGGGACTGACCATTGTCTCTTTTCTGTATTTGCAAAACATTTTCAGTTTTTTCATTTGAATCACTGACTGGGATGAGTAACCCAATGTTTTTAAAAACTTCTATATTTTGCTGGGTGGTGGTGGCGGCAGACACTTATTAATCGAAGTCTACAGAGTAGATTCCAGGATAGCCCGGGCTACACAGGGAAACTCTGTCTTGAAAAACAAATCTCTATATTTTCTGTTTCCTTCTATGTATCACTGCATACACACCTGCCTTCTGTACATCTACTTACACATATCAAGTAAATTAGCACTTTTATCACATAGACAATGCATGCATTTGCTCTTTATTCCATATGAATTTAAAATAAATAATCCATATTATTTAAATACCCAAATCCATGTTTTTTTCATTTTGAGTTTATTTAACCTTTAGTAATTATTAACCTAAGGTTAGCCTATACTTAGAATTGTTTGTTCTAACTATTCTAAGAATGACTTTGAATTCTTTTTATTTTTATGTATGAGTACCTGTATGTATATATGTGCACCATGATGGTGCTCTGGTGCCCAGGAAAGCTGGAATTGGAGTTACAGGTGGTTGTGAGCCACCATATGGGTACTGGAAACTGAATCTGGGCCACCTGAAAGAGCTACAAGTTCTCTTAACCTCTGAGCCATCTCTCCAGCTCCTTAAGAATGTCTTTACCACTTAGACATTTATGGGAAGAATTTGTAGTTTTCTATATAACAAAAAACTTACGGAAAACAGCCTAAGTTTACTCTTTTTTTGACTTTATTTATTTTTTAAATTACACTCATGATATTCATTAATTATACTCATGATATTAATCACATTTGTGGTATTCATAGATTACATTCGCAGTATTTATTCAATTATATATATAATATATATATTTTTTTAATTTTAAATGCCAAATGTCATTTATTGAAGGTGGGAGGAGGTCTTCAATACAGGCTTACAGCACAATGGGAGGACCCCGGAGGGCAGAAGTTCGCTACTGATGTTTTACAATCTTGCTTCTAATCTGTTAATGCCCATTATTCAGGATACCAGATAAGTTTACTCTTTTAATGTGATATTTTCCAAATGTAACTATGCATAAATATCTTTTAGAAGGCTCCTTTACATAGCATTTAAAATGTATTTTATTGATATTACTTTGGGGATTCATATCTTTTTCCTGTTGTTATTAATATGTCAAAATGCTACTGTGCATGAGTCAATGAAGTCTGACTCTTGTGTGCAAACTTTAGTGCCTGTTCAAGTCTTACCAGTATTTACACCCAGCTCACCTTTTTTCCTTTGCCTTTCATTTCAATATGTGATCTTCAGTTACTTTAAATTTTTTTCTTTTTTGAGAGAGGGTTTCTTTGCATAGCCCTAGCTGTCCTAGAACTAGCTCTTTATACCAGGCTGGCCTCGAATTCACCAAGATCTGCCTGCCCATGCCTCTCAAGTGCTGGGATTAAAGGCGTGCACCACCACTGTCTGGCTATCTTCAGTTACTTTAATTTCATAACTTTAAAATAATTTTGCCAATGAACAAGTGCTACAGATTCACTGGCTCTTAATTCCACTTTCAGTGGGGTAACAAATGCATTTTTAAAATCTGAACTTGCCTTAGTTTAGTTTTCTTTAATATACTTTATGTCACATTTAGCACTTAAGTGTTTATCTTTTCAATTTGCCACTTTCTTATGGTCTTTACTGAACACCATGGCCGTGGCTTCTGGGTACAGCTGGTCATGGAGCTCAGTCACTTCAGACTGGATCAGCTCCTGTCCTGTTACTCCAGGAAGCCATTATGTTGGCTCTGATTTACTTCTCAGAATTCTGTAAGTGAAACATGAGCAGGGTATGTTTTAATGCCCACCAAATACTTGTTGCTTTATATGATGGCATTTTAAGAAGCAAAATACAAAATGTCATATTAATATTGCTAAAATCATTATTACTATATTCATTATGGCTGTTAGTTTGGTGTTCTTGTGGGGCTCCTAACAGTGGGAGGGGGTGTGTTTCTGACTCTTTTGCCTGCTCTTGGGACTCTTTACTCTTATTGCGTTGTCTTGTCCAGTCTTGATAGGAGGGCTTTTGCCTTGTCTTACTGTATCTTGTTTTGTCTATTTATCTGTTGTCTCCTGGAGGCCTGCTCCTTTCTGAAGAGGACATGGAGGGGAGTGGATCTGGAGGAGATGCTTGGTCGGGAGAAGTTGGGAGGAGAGGAGGGAGGGGAAACTGATAAGGATGTATTATATGAGAGAAGAATCTATTTTCAATAAAAATAAAAAAAATCATTATTACTATATATAACACATACCATAAAAGGAATCAAACATCATTTTTAATACTTTATACAATACTTGCATGATGTGTATAGTTGAAATTCATAGAAATCAACACAAGCATGCTGTTCTCCCCAGCTGCCACCTGACCAAGGTTAGAGCACACGATGGTCACTTCAGGTTGCAGGCCAGTGTGTACGGCTTCTCTAGGGTTGTGGCTTCACAACGGGAGATAAGGGAAATAGGAAGTTTTAATAAAACCTTTAACGAAGAAAACAGCTGACATCTTGACAATGTCCCAATCTCTACTGTCAAAGTTCTCTCAACTACTCAGGGCTGCTGCCAGGGACTGGGCCACCTACCAGCAGTTGTGACATCATAGGTTAAAGTTTACAGAAAAACAACTGTTGGCAAACCACCTCTTACACCTCAACGTCTTGTATACTTCTCAGAAGCTCAAAACATCCTCCCTCCCCAGGCTATGATGGGGCAGAGAAGCAGACACAGCCATAAGCACAGAACATGAGAATATATGTAGATCCTGAGCCTCTGAATGAAGGCATGGCATGAGGCAAGGCTAGCCATTGTTTTTTTTTTTTTTTGATTTTTGTTTGTTTAAAGAAATGAATTTATGCTGGGCGGTGGTGGCGCATGCCTTTAATCCCAGCACTCGGGAGGCAGAGGCAGGTGGATCTCTGTGAGTTCGAGGCCAGCCTGGTCTATAGAGCTAGTCCAGGACAGGCTCCAAAGCTATAGAGAAACCCTGTCTCGAAAAACCAAAAAAAAAAAAAAAAAAAAAGGAATTAATTTATAGTTACAATAAGAAAAGTTGTATACCTGTTTCCAACAGCTATAAACTAATATACACTCATATATAATATCATCAGAACATGAGCCATTGGTAAAATCCACTACATATAAAAACACTTCTCAAAAATAACAGCAACTTGAAGTGGTATAAACTTCAATATATTATTATAATCCCTGTATTTTCATTCTAGCTCAAAGTTCATTGACATTAGAAAAAATATTGCTTAACATCATTAACCAAATGATGACAAAAGAATCACTCTTATTACTGGGAAAATATGAAATATGTAGGATATCAATTTCAATATACCCACAAAAATAAAAACTAGGGAAGAGGGGGAAGATCTTCAAGTTTTGTCTCCATTCAGACATTCCACAAAATCAAAATTTTTCTTTACAATAAGATATACTTAAAGATCATTTTCTCCTGGAACTCAGTATTTAGAAATACTGAAATGTAAGAGTAAGAAAAAATGCTCTTTTGAGTAATTCCACAGATCCACTGACAGCCCAGGCTGAGACCCCTGTTCTCATAACCCTTGTGTTCTCAGGCTTCAGGGCTAGAACACAGACATAGACACACACCCATCACTGGTCTTCCACGGCAATGAGCACTCTCCTCCATGGGTGGACAGATCTGCAGGATGCTGCTCTATGGGCTCGGAAGCAGTGGGGTCTAGTGATTGTGATTACAAGTCCCGAAGCTGTGAGACCAGACCAAGCTCTCCTCTCAGCTGCTTCACCGCAAGTGTTAAGAACAGGTGACCAGTGCAGTAACCAGGACAGGAAGGGGCGGGCAGAGGAGGACCTGAGGAGAGCCACTAGGTATCTGACTGGACTTTGTCCTCCTTGAATCAATGACAGAAATGTGTTTTTTTTTTATTCCATAGCATCTATAATTTTAAACTGTATTTTAAAGGATGAAAGGAATTAATTCCCAATGTCAATTTACTCGTCTATGCTCCAGTATCATTTAAGATGGCCCCACATTTCTGGGAATTGACCCAAAAAGCAATATTCACAGCTCTTCCTTAAGATCTACAAAATATTCTAGATTGGAAAAAACAGAAACAGTATTTTATTTTGTCCCATTACGCTTAGTCATAGGCGAGAGCACCATCTGATTGGCATTTTCCCTCTTCATTCTGAGATCACCTAATCACAGAAGTGAAATGACTTCATTCAGAAGGAAAATGGTTGGTTTTAATGATCTGCTGCCTTCCTGATTCCAAGCTGCACACTGCTGGTCTCACCAAGTAGAACAAGAGCATGTGAGCTGTCACAAGGGGGCCCCTGAGAAAGCTTCCTCCAGCTCTAGACAGGAGGGCTCAACAGCTGCTACTCATTTTAACACGGAAACAGCTAGGTAGTTGAACGGCACCGGGATAGCTGCCACCTCCTAAAATACTCCGAGCCTTCGAGGTGTGTCCAGCATTCTGACACTGTGGCACAGTGTCATCTATGGAGTTCCAGAACCACACAATCAGGTTAGAAAAACAGATAACAAACCCTCAACGTTTTATATATGTGTGTGATTTTGTATTGGTCCATATTTATAGCTATTGTGGCTTCCATGTGAGCCATGATCTATAGACTGGATATTCCTGTAAGACTTAACTTTAAAATACTGCAAATTTGTGTTTAAAATACCATATATGAAGTATTTCATTGAAACTGAAAGACAATGGCTACTTCTGAGCTTGGGCATCTCAGCATATAATAATAAAGACTTTTAAAATTGTTTTACAATGTAACCAAGCAGTAGGTGATACTTTTATATGTGTATTTAGACAAACTATTCAACAAGCTATCCACCAGCCATACACAAACAGTAAAATCTAGGCCTTGGTCACTATCCACTAGCCATGGACAAACAGTAGAATCTGTACCTCAGGCACCAAGCTGCACAGCCACATTCAGGAATCTGAAACTTAAATGTTGCTAGCAGATTCCATGTTGAAAAACATAGAATGAACACGTAGACTGACATAGAGCACTACTAATCAATGCTATGAGACCATTACAATAAAATGGTTTGCAAATTAATGAATCAATGATTGCTTGCCTTTGCTGATGGACAAAACCTACTAAAGCATATATTTCCACATTAACTTGAGCAAGGCTCATTCCTCCATCTCAACCCTCCCCTGTTGTCTCTTATCTGGAGCCTCTATGGTCTTTAATCACTAAATTTCTTTACACAAAACAATGAAGAAAGATAGTCTTCATAAGTTTGGAAAGTATGTCTATTTTATAATTTAAAATGTCATAAAATATATAAATAATCTAGAATAATCCATAGCACTCAGA
Organism: Peromyscus melanophrys; assembly: GCA_902168415.1. NCBI lineage: Eukaryota > Metazoa > Chordata > Mammalia > Rodentia > Cricetidae > Peromyscus > Peromyscus melanophrys. Next base: position 20,792 of record CABHPR010119670.1, read on the forward strand.
TTGACCACAGAACTCTCTAAAATATACCTACAGATTTCAAAGTCACACACTACACCTGGCTAAAATGAAAAAGGTGGGCAATGGAAGACATTGGTGAGGAGATGGTGAAAAAGGATGTCACTGTTGGTGGGACAGCAGGTGTTTCACTTCTAAGTTTTAATGTATGTGTGTCCTGAGATCTGACAACACTCACCCTCAAAGGTACTGATTCAAGAAAACGAAATGATGAGCACAGAAAGACTTGTAGATGCTCATTCAAGAAGCAGCTGATGAACAAGGAAGGGCACATAGTCGCATGTTCAGGCAATGAATATTATGCCATAAGGGAAAGTTATACACAACACAATTAAATATTTAAAATACAGTGCTAAGTGAAAGAACATGACACTCTGTGATCTCATTCACCTGAAGTCCTAGAACACACCAGCTACCTATGGTAAACAACAGAGCAACACAACCCCGTTGGGAAGCGACAAGGGAGACTGCCAGTTAATCGGAAGGTACTGGCTTTTAACCAAATAAAGGAATAGCATACAATAAGAAGGAACTAACTACTCTTTGGTTTCCTTTTATAGAAAAGGCACAGCTAATTTAAAATCATTAACAGCAAATTACACTGAAATATGACAAAATGATCAAATGATTGATGTGGATGTCTCAGAGCAGATAGCAAGGTATCATCAGAGTGTTTTCTGCAGGCTGCGCCTCCTTTTGAGTCTCTGCTTGCTGCTTCACTGTCAGTACCCGTATGACCGGAGTACAATAAGGCGCATAGTCTAGTTATCATGCAGCAGAGGGGCACAGACAGGCTTGCAACCACTGACTTACATAACTCAAAGATTTCCTGCTTCTCTGTTACTGTTAAAAAGCACACAATCTATAGCTAGTTTTCTACATACTTTTCCACATCCGAAATCCTTGAGTGGCAATGAATTGATAATAAAAAATGCCCCCATTTGCAAAATAATGGGAAAATATCAGCAAGGTACTTTAGCATCCCCAGGATGCCAGAAAGTTCCGTTACACATGCACTGAGAAAGGGAAGGAGGAAGTTTGTCATGGCCCATCTAAGTTACATTTTAGCTTCATTTTTTTTCTATTTTTATTTACTTTTTTATGTGTAAGTGTACATGGATGTGTGAGTGTGTTCATGTGGTGGGGGAATCATGTCTGGGAGTTCCCTGTGTACATGTGTAGGCCAGTGCTAAACCTTGGATACCATTCACCTTATTTTTGGGCAAGTCTCACTGATCCTGGAACTCATCATTTTGGCTAGCTGCTGGCAGTGGTTCCAGAGATCTGCCTGTCTCTCCAGTGCTGAGATTACAATGGTCTGCTGCTGCACCCAGCATTTTGACATGGGTTCTAGGGCTCCAACTCAGGCCTTCAGACTAGCATGTGAAGAATTCTACCAAACGAGCTGTTTTTGTTTTAGACCATATATCCTTTGGATCCAAGAAGAAATACAAATTTCTCTCTCCTCCATTGTTCTCCACGTAGAGCAGTCTTCTTTGAAAGCCAGGGACAAAATGAAGCAGCATCAGTCAAAGCCGGCTTTCAGAGTTAGAAGAAGTGGATTTCCCAGCAGGTCCTGACCTGAGGGGACGGTTTCTGCCGGCTGTGTTCCACTTCCTGGGCCTGTCCACACGGGAAGGTGGACACACAGCTCAGGCCACAGTGCCAACCCCTCCTTCCCCCAGCCTCAACACCCCCACTGCCCCCCAAAAGCACATCTTAAGAAACTCCTATGAAAACCTCCAAAATGCAGAAAACGCTGTTTTGGGCAAACTTTTAAATTAGTCTTTTGTGGTCCACAAAAAGTTGAACTTTGAAGTTCTTTTTCTGGGCAAGATGGCCCATGCCTGTAGTTCCAGGGACGCAGGAGGTGGGCACAGGAGTTTGAGGCCAGCATGGACTACTGCTGGCAATGACAGCCCCCGACTGAGCAGACTGAGGGAGGGTGGGGCTTTTGTGGGCAAGTTTGGGAACTTAGAAATGGAAACTTCCTATTCTTACTCACACAGGTGAACATTCCTCAGGAGTGTGAATGATGTGAAACCCTGTGGAAGTTACAGGCTCCGTGTGTCCTGCTCCAGCTGCTTTGATATACTTCGAATAAGCAGCTGCTCTCCTAGTTCTTAGAAAAGAGGCTCCCGGGAGCAAGGGCATCATGGGAAGGACTCTGCAGCTAGACGTGAGAAGGATAAACGTTGATTCTATTTTAAAAACAAAATAGCGCATGGCTGCCATCCGGCCCGCAATGCCCGCTGCCGGGCTGCCTCCTTGCTGTCTGCAGAAGGCTTTACAGCTCGTGGATTGTTCCAGAAATCCATGAATTGGATTTTTCTGTTTCACACTACACAGTGTTCTAGGCAACCTTACCTACATTTTCAACAAAGCAATTAAAACAAGTCACGTAATTACCTAGTAAAGAAGCAAGAAGCAAAATCTTATTTGAGGCTCAACCCAGCTTCTGCTTACACACTACTATGCATGCCTTACATTCCTTTATGGACTGGCCCTCAAACTCTCTACATGCTGAGGATGACCATGAACTTTTGACCCTTCTGCCTCTGCCCGCTGGGCGCTAGGATTATGGCACTCGTCACCACACCTGTTTTATGAATCACCGGGGATCCAACGGCAGGCTTGCCTGTGCTCTACCCATCGAGCAACTTCATACGTAGCTCATCGTATCCAACTCGTTATTTTTCTCAAGCATGTAAATCAAATTACTGCTCCTGTATCTGTCTGTCAAGTCCTTTCTTCCAACAGCTTGAAGTTCAAAATACTAAAAATAGAAACTAGATATTTTTCCTGGCTTAATAAATCATAACTTCATTTTCATAACACAACAATTCTGAAACATAATGGATACAATGCATTGAAGTTTGAATTCTTTCTATGCAAATGCAGTAATATTCATTTTAAACTTCTCAGTTGTAAATTAGGAAGGATAATCTTAAAGATTTCAAGTAAGGAACATTAATGAGAATAATATCTATTTGCCAGTGATCTCTAACAGATGGTTTCCAAATGAATCCTACGGATTAATGTATAATGATATCCCATAGATATGCTACACAACATTAATAATGAATCACAGAAATACACCTAAATTCTTATCAAACAAGGTAAGAAAATGTTGAAAGGATAAGCTCATAACTAAGAAATAATAGTTGTTTGCAACCAAGTCCCTCTTTTAATAGATTAATGGATTAAATGAGACAGCTTTTTTAAAAAAAGCCACATTAGCACTATTTCCTTAATTTGTATCCCAACATATTTATTTAGTATAAGAGGGATATTAACATGAATAATTTTATGACAGTTTAGAGTTTTTAAATTGATTTTTTTTGTTATTTCTCTCTTCCTAAGAAGAAACATCATGTTTAAGCACCAAAAAAAAAGAAAGTTAATCATTGTGTTTTGCCTAATTAGATTAGGTGAAAAATGCAAAGGATAAAACTTGGCAAAGAAAATGACAATTATCTTTGAAGGAATTTTTCCAAATTAAGATGTTTTCTACTGAATTCTCTCTTGAATCTGCTGTTTTTGACAACTGCAGCTCTAACTTACTACAGCACCAAGTACTGCAGCAATGACCTAAAGATGTCCACCAGTCCCTCTTTACACTGTTTTCATTATTGTAGCAAATAATTCCCGGCACAACTGTCCAGACGCACAGGGAGATCAAACTCGCTTGGCAAGGATCAGATGAGGACTCCAGAGGCCATGATAGATGTCTGCAGGACCATGATTCACATTACCTTATTTGTAAGTCACAAGAAACTGCACTTCATGAATGTCTTCATATGCAATCCTGTTTTGGGCAAAAAAGTCAACTCTGAGTGGATCTTCACAAAGGCTCAGGTTTAAATGGCTAACATCTAAGATGCCATGGAGACAGTGCTGCCACTATGGGGACAACCAGGGCAATGCTTCTGGGGACCAGTGAGACCAAAAGACTGAGGGGGCAAGAGATGACAACAGATGTGTGTTCTCGGAATGGCGGTCCTGAAGGATATTATTTTTTGGAAGTCTGAGCATGGGAAAGGAGACAGTATAAACCCAAGCACTGCTTCACAGAGGAAAGGGCATCCAGTTGAATATGCTCCAAAAGAAAGTGACGTTAGAACTTTGAGGGAGGAATCAGAGAGGGTGTGAGCCAAGAGAAAATCACAAAGGCAGTACTCAACACGCTGGGCAGGACCACCAACAGGGTGCTTCTAAGTCATGGGGGTATACAGTGTTCTTCATGTAACCACAAAATATTTAATAAAATTGTCATTGATTGGGTTAATTAAAAGAACCAGAAGAGACACAGGTTCATGTCTAGGTGTCACAGGGACTGGAGTCTGGCACCTGCTGATGTCTGGAGACAAGAGGCCAGTCTATGTTTTCTAGAACATAATGAACATAAATATATACAAACACATTAGAAAACTGCAGTTTGAAATTTGTGCTTTTTTATTCTATGGGGAACAGTCCTAAAAATGAAAAAAAAAAAAAAACCTAACTGAATGCTAGAAATATTCAGAAAAGCCACAGATCCTCGTCAGTCTATTTTTCACTTGAAACCCATCAGCACGTAACACTGATAGAGATATTCTAGAAAACTGCACATCAACACTGACACTTGCCACAAGAATAAGAGAGATCATCACCTTTGTAACTGCTGCCTTCTGGGAAAGTAATATCTAAATCCAGAATAATAATGACATCAGCCTCCTAAGCACTGTGCTCACAATCAAAATTATTTAACAATTATGTACTGAAAACTTATCCTATAAAATCTAGTAAATGATAACTATGTACCTGGTTGGAAGATGAGGGATTTTTATGAACAAGAATAGACTGGAAATCTTTCCATCATCCTTTTCAGTTTATGGACCTTCAAACAGGAATAGGTATTGTCCAAGCTCACACTGGCATAAGTTGAAAGGCCATGTATAAGCCTAAGTCATTTGGCTCCTTATTTATCCCTTAACATCGTGACTCTAAAGCTCAGAGAATGTGGCTAATGAACATTTGATGACAATCCTCCTCTGATCCGGGTATGGCTCATCTCCCACTTGTTGGAAGCCCAGCCCCAGTGTGGTGGTTTTAGAAGGTGGTAAAAACCTTTAGGAGATCGAGTCTCCTGAGCTTTCCTTCAGTGATATTGCGCTCAAAGGGATTAGGAAGTTCTTGTGTAGCATCCTTAGTTCTTGACAAGTGGCTCTTTTTTTTCTTTCAGTTGTTGTGGTTTTATTTAAACACAAATAAAACACACACACAAACCATCTACTCGTTTTCTTCACACTGCGTAGCCTAGCGTTGGGATTGGTGACTCTGATGGCCAGCTGTGCTGCTCTTTCCATGACGGCTTTTCGGTTCTTGGAGGAAACGTTGTGAGCAATCTCAGCACAGTAAGATTTGTTGCACATCAGCAGCACTTCCAGCTCCTTGACATTGTGGACCAGAAACTTCCGGAAGCCGCTAGGCAGCATGTGCTTGGTTTTCTTGTTGCTCCTGTAACCAATGTTAGGCATTAGGATCTGGCCTTGAATCTTCTCCGCACCCTGTTGTCGATACCTCTGGGTTTCCACCAGATTCACTTCATTTTGACCTATCGGTCTGACTGGTGCCGGATGAACTTCTTGGTCCTCTTTCTGACGATCTTGGGCTTCACCAGAGGCTGGAGGGCAGCCATGATGCCGCTAAACAGATGGCCGACAAATGGCTCTTATCATGAGCAAACAGACCCCTGAGTGGCTCTCTAGCTTCCTATCTTACCCTATGATCTCTCTTCCCACCAAGATCGCATTCCCCACAGGCCTGCATCAGACCCTACACCAATGGGCTATTTCATTTTGAGCTTTTAGCTTTCAAAGTATTGAGAATTTTGTTATAGCAACAGATAACAGACTAATACAATACTTCACTTATCATAGATATTAATATATTCATGGGAAAAAGAGATAAATGAGCAACAGATTACTCTCTCTCCAGGGAAGCTGTACAAGATAGAATAATAAAATGAGTCACAAGGCCTCAAAATGCTATTTTCCCCATTAATATAAACAAACAACACATGCTAATAAGAATATGAAAGCAGAAGAGAGGATTCAGGGTGGGAAGAAGGGAACTATCGGGTATAGTGGTATTCTATTTGTACTGAAATGTGATTTTATTTGTATGTTAATAAATAAAGTTGCCTAGGGGTCAGAGCTATCAGCAAGCCATAGCGAAAGCCAGGGCGGTGGTGGTGCACGCCTTTAATCCTAGCACTCGGCAGGCAAAACTAGGTAGGTCTCTGTGTGTTCAAGGATACAGCCAGCAGTGGAGACACACGCCCTTAATCTCAATACCAACCATAGAAGACTTGGAGGTCTGTACAGAGAGGTAGTTACGAGGCAGTCACGTAGTTGGGTTTACAACCAATGAGAAGGAAGAACAGAACTCTTATTTTAAAGGCGAACGCACAGGAAGTAGTTCCCCTTTTTCGGAGAGGTCTCTTGGTGGGAGAGGCTAGCTGGCGGAAAGCGGGTAAGACTCTTAGCTCTGACCTCTTTGGCTTTCATCTTTACATTGGCTCTGTGTCTCTTATTTAATAAGGCAGTTGGTTACATCTACAATCGGGAGGCAGGACAGGGGGATTATGAAGTTTGTCTTCACTGGCAACATGACAGGGTATAGAGTCAGTGTGGAAACACACCTTTGGGTCTTTCAGTGAGGTGTTTCTAGAAAGGTTTAACAGAGGCGTGAAGACCCACCTTGAATGTAGGTGACACCAGCCTGTGAGCTGGGGTTCCAGAATGAATAACCAGAGAAAGCGAGCTAGTACCTCCATTCATCTCTGTCTCCTTCCTGACTGACCATCTCCCTCAGCTTTCCTCCTGCTCCTAGATCAGTGCTGTTCCCTTGAGTTACTGTGGTCATGTATTGAGAAGAGAGGTGAACGTAGATGGAGCAAACGAGAAGAGGAGCTGATGCAGACAGAGGTGAGGAAGGGATCACGGAGAAGAAAGCACACACACAAATGCCTTAGTGAGATCCGTTACTCTGTTTGCTACTCCAAAAACAACTAAAAGAACATGTTACTAAAAATGAACATAATTTTAAAATGGCATATAGAAAAGTACCTATAGAAAAGTACATTTCCCCCTATTTGTCAAACTCTAGGGTTTTATAAATGCAAAGGAAACCACACGAAATGCCTTAATATTTTAAGTCTCACTCTGAGCTTGGGTACCTCAAAATGCCAACAGCAGGTCCTGCCGTTGGAGAGAAGGTGCCTCCTGTGTCCTTCTGAGGCCCCACACTTCTCAGTCTCTTTGCTAGGACTCCTTGCCACCCCATCTGGCTGCTCTGGGCTTTTACGACGTTGGCGGCCTCATCCATCTCCACTCTTACTACTCTGCAGTTTGTCCCTCTACATCAAATCTCTTCAGATTATTAAATCCTGCTGCCTACTCATCACATCTACTAATGTCTTAAATCTCTGACAAGCACCTCCAAGTTACATTCCACAAACCTATGTCCTTCTCTGCAGACCTGCAGCAATGTCTTCGGCTAGCTGATGGCTACTGTCATGCTCCAGCTACTCAAGAACAAGCCTTGGAGTCAACTCCTTTGCTCCAATGGGCAAATGCAGTCAAGCTTACCATCATGGATGTGGCCATGTCTTAGTACCACCACCTCTACCACCACCGTCTGAGTGGTCACCAGGTGAAATGCCACAATGGTGTCCTAACAGGTTTCTATGCCTTGGTCCTTGTACCCCAGAACCTCACAGTAGCCTCAATAATCTTGTTATATGTAATTCAGACATCACTCATTTGGAAAACTTGAAATCTTGGAACAAATAATCTAGTTCAAACTAATGGCCCACATGACAAAACTCTGTTAATCACCTCACTGCTCGTCTGACTATCCACTCGCTTAACCAGACATATTGGCCTCCTGATGACTCTGGAATGTGTCAAGATACCTGCTTACAACAGTAGTACCTAACCAAATGCTCATTCTGCTTGGATGGCTCTTCCTACAGATGTTGCAAGCGCACTGGAACCTGGGCCCAGCCAGCCACAGGTAAATTCCTTCTTCTTTCACACACTCCTGACATGACTTTCGGCCTCATCGAAGGCCTGCAATGGGGGCCACCAACTGTGGACCAACACCCCCCCCCAAAAAAAAAAACAAAACTGTGAGCCAAAGAAACACTTCTTGCTTCTAAGACTACCTCAGATAATTTATTTTAGTAACAGAAAGCTGACTAAAACACATGTACCTTCTTTACCTCTTGGTGAAGACTGCTCAACTGTCAGCTTTTTAAGTCCTCCACTGATTAACCAACCACCCCTTTAAAAGCAATATCTTGAGTGAACACACACATACACATACCTCTAAAAACATATTCCATTATCACACATCACATACAACAGATACAGTCCAGCATGCACACACCACATACACATGCTCCAGCATGCATACACACATAGATACAGACATATTTCAGCATGTACTCACTCCACCCACACACATACATAGGCATACTCCACATGTTTGCACTCTCCCCAACCCCCACACATACAAACCATTCACAGTCTAGAATCACCAATGCCTATTTCCTATTTCTATTTCACTTTTGGTAATAAAAATTAAAATGTGGTTACTTTCTTTAATGTGTGTGTTTTACTTTCTTGTTTGTCTGATACTGGTGGAGTGAAAACAGCCTGTATAAGCTCATAGAAGCCCACTCTTAAAATTTTCAGGCATTTTGAAAATTGCTCATTAATGTAATGCCATCATTACAAATATCATCTATAGCTCTCCAATTAAGTATCTATACCAACAATAGGCAATGCACATGTAGAAGACACACTTTCTTAGTTATCACTTAATTGCTATGTGTGTCTATAACATCACAGACGCTTACTTCACCAGCGTCAGGGGCATGCTGTTAAACTCTTCCCAACTTTGCATTCAGGAGCATCGGATCTGTAGCTTGAGATGGGGTGTGGTGGGAATATTTACACCGTGGAAACGAGCAAACACTAGAAAGTAGGGCTTTCTGTTCCCGCAGAGTCAGGTGTTGAACAGCAGAAACGGTCTCTGGCGCCGCAAGGCTCTCCCGTGCTGCCTCCCAGAGCTGAGCACAACAACCAGCATTGAACTAGCACAAAATATTCATGGGATGAAAAACGGATCTCTCCAAAAGTCACTTGCAGAAGTCTAATGAAAAGGCGCTGCAAAGCTGGATAACATTCTCATTTCAGAAAACACATAGTTTTATACAAAACTCTCCCTATTAAATAATGCCACATTAATTCAAATAAATGTCTCATAAAATGATGATTCAACTCAGCTACAGCTGGCGTCTATCCAAACAAATAATCAGACATTCTAAGTTGATACTTTCTTCCTTGAGAGTTCTGTTTAGTTTTACAGTTCAGCAAATTTGCAAAAGGCTTTGTATGTGTGTGTGTGTTGGAAAGCATATGCCTTTAACTAAAGATCAGTGGCACAATTAAATACTACTGAAGATAAAAATGCTTTTTTTCTTATTTTGATAACAATTCACCTTTGAACTACTAGAAACTATAAGCACAGACAATAAATGCATCATTAACCCACAACAAATAAAATCAATGCCTTCTAAAAGCAAGAAATAGCAAGTGGTCTTCTTAATTACTTGTTTAAATGACCTGGGGATTTTATTTTATTTAATTTTTTTTAACCAACTGAAGGGAATAAGCCATACACACTAAAATGAGATAAAACATGATGGTTAATTTACTCAAGATAGGAAACAGTTCAGTATTTAGAAACTCTTTGGGCTACAATCCAATGCCGTTTATCTTTTGAGCACAAAGCAGATTTCTTGAAATCCTTCAATATACACACACACACAGAATTGGGGGGGGAGAGAAAGAGAGAGGGAGAGAGAGAGAGACAGAGACACAGAGAGAGAGAGACAGAGAGAGAGAACTGGTCCCTTTAAAAATAATTGCTTACAAATTTAAGCCTGCTTCACTCTTCAAATTTTGATGTATGAAAGTACTTTTAAATTATCCACTGAATTTTATTTGTGAAGAAAAAAATCTACCTGTTATGGTCCTTCACAGATCTTGTACACAATTGCAAAATGCTTTCATTAATATTTTATAAAAGCTAAGGTAGCTAAAAAAAATCATAAATTTAGCAAAAGTACAAATGTAGCAAATGCTGAAGTCTGAGGATAAAGCTATGTGGAAGATGTTACCGGCCCTTTTTTAAACACAAAGAGACAGAATTCCACCAACTTATCCAAGTCTGCACAGATGAGTGGGAAGAACACCCTCCAGAGTTTGACTGAACTGCCTGTCTGCTCTTTCCATAAACCTTCTGAGATTCCAAATGGTTTCATTATCATATTTCAAACTTGATTTGCTTAGCAGTTTTCTCTGCCCTTACCTACTACATCTTGGCTTTCCCCATTCTTGTATCTCACACAACGATGGTAAACACAAACGTAAACATAATTCTCTCACTAAGTTTTACAGTAAAAACTAAGACTCCCCAAATCTTACAGTAAGCCTCTCTTGAAAGCTTGGGCTCTCCAGGTTTAAGGCAGCAGCTAAGACATCTGTACTAAGCTGTGTCTTCCTAGGAAGAAGGCAGGTAACAGGAGGGTATCCTTTGCAGAAGTCAAGAGGATTCCAAGTTCTCTTTGAAAGAAAAGGCGTATTTTAAAAAAGATTTATATTTATTTTATTATTTGTGTGTATGTGTGTGTGTCTCTGTGTGTGCACTCACATGTGTGTAGGTTCCCACACAGCCCAGAAGAGGGTGTCAGATGCCCTGAAGCTGAGGTTTCAGGAAGTTATGAGCCACCTGATGTGGGCGCCAGGAATTGAACTCCCATCCTCTGTGAGATCAGCAAGCCCTCTCTCTCATCTGCTGAGTCATCTCTCAGACCTGAGGTCTATTTTCTTGCCAAAACCTGTGCATGGTGCTGTAATTCCAAGTCTGACCAAGGAAACACAGAGTCTACTAAGAATGGCTGCCCCAAAAAGAAACAGCGAAGGACTGTGTGTATGTGGAAGGGAGCTCTCCAGAAGTAAGACCAGCACATATTTTGAGGTAGCTGTGGATGAACAGCAAGAGAGACAGGCACTCAGCTTACTACCACAAGTCACCAGAAATCAACACCTTCCAAGGCAAGGACACATTTTTAGAGTGGTGGTCACCTGGCCACTGTTTGTTCTGTGAAAATCCTGATTGTTCTTCCAGACCTTGCCTAAGGTCTGAGGATGTTTGTACTTAATAACTATTCAGTATCAATTGCAGGAGAGGTTTTGTGAAATTGCTATGCATACAGTTTTATGACAGTTTTATGATTTTAACACAAGTGATCTGTGTAGAATACAATTTTATTTTCTATTTCTACTTCACAACTTATACAGCACTGAAAATTAAATACTTAAAGTCTTTAATAAAATATTATGAAACCACATGCCTGTCCATATTTAAATGTGACCCTGGTGTTAATAACGATCACTCATGAAGTTTTATAATTTGCTAGGAGCCATAACTCCTGTGAAGTACTCAATCTCTGCATTTGTTCTGAAGTGAAACTAAATATCTGACCTTTAACAATGCAGCAGAGTTCAAGGGCAGGGCTTCTTAAAATTTTCTGTCTTTATATTACACCTCAAAATAAATTATCATAACACAATCACATCTTCACATCCAAGAAAAATATATAATAACAACACTTCAATACAGCAAACACCATGAGAGTTTCACGCTACGAAATGAAATCCCAATACGGAGGACACACTCTGCAAACATTATCCAATAAGTGACAGTTAGGTACTTCGAATGTGCACACTTGATTATCTGTAATCCAGACAAATAGAAGTTTTAAATAACCAGTGTTTTGACAGTATCAAAGTTGCTATGAGAATTTATTTTTAAAGCCAGCTTTTGCAGTATGTCACGGGCCCAGAATAGTTTGGGCCAGCATGCCACCTCCTCCCACATGGAGGGCTCACTACTCAGTCACTTTGATCTGCCAATTAGATACAACTTCCAGTAGGGTCTTTCTAGGACTGACTGGACCCAGCCTTGGGTTACTCACTAATTCCATGGCAAACCACAGCCCTCCTGAAGCTGTCACCATCCCATGTCCACTTGTCACGCAAAATGACCTGTGGTGTCACAAGGCAGGGTGTCCACCGTGGTCAGTAGTTGTCTGAGTACTCCTAACCATTAAAGTCCTAAATAAAACCTGAAGATAAAAATAACCAATTCTGCACACTCAGAGCCCGGGCTTCTGCCTACTGATGAGTAGTGCTCCTTCCCAAGGTGCTCTTGGTAAGGATGCTTTGCATTCACATTATTACGAAAATTAAAGTTTTTATTGATTTAGATCTTTTGACCACATAAACTATTTTACTTGACAAATGAACTTACAACAACAAAATAAAATTGTTTTGCTTAAACTAGCAATGTATGTCCCAGTCTATGATCTTTAGTATGCTATTGGAAAACTAACTTACAAGAAAATCTCTAAGAATTTCATAGCCCTCTGAGAGCAACTGTTACTTGCTAAAATGAACTTACGTTTATACAGTTATTGCATATACTTCAATCTACATTCTATGACAAAATCCCTCATGGTCATGAATAATGACAAAACTTGCTTTCTATCACGCTGAAAGTAATGCAAATAAGACACAGTTTTAAGGATTCTTTTAGGGTTGTCATACATTACTAAAGGTAACAGTCCATCAAGAAGGTGTAACAGTTTTAAGTACCTAAGCACTAGATGTTGGTGCATTCAATTTCATAAAACAATACTGGACATAAAAGGACAGAGGAGTGGACAGATATGGTAAGAATGGCTGATTTCTATACTCTTACCAACTGACATCATCCTGTCAATTCTCTTACCAACTGACAGCATCCTGTCTATACTCTTACCAACTGACATCATCCTGTCAATTCTCTTACCAACTGACAGCATCCTGTCTGTACTCTTACCAACTGACAGCATCCTGTCTATACTCTTATCAACTGACAGCATCCTGTCTATACTCTTACCAACTGACAACATCCTGTCTATACTCTTACCAACTGACAGCATCCTGTCTATACTCTTACCAATTGACAACATCCTGTCTATACTCTTACCAACTGACAGCATCCTGTCTATACTCTTACCAATTGACAACATCCTGTCAATTCTCTTATCAACTGACAGCCATCCAGTCAAAAAGTCAACAAGAAAATTTCAGAATTAAACTGTACCATAAACCAAAATGGGACTAGCTCAGTCGGTAGAGCATGGGACTCTTAATCCCAGGGTCGTGGGTTCGTGCCCCACGTTGGGCGCCATTTGTTGCTGGAAAATTTCCCAAGTCCCGCCAGCTCCCAAGTCCCGCCAGTCCCAGAAACCACTTACAAAATAAACACACAGACGCTTACATTATTTAAACTGCTTGGCCATTAGCTCAGGCCTATCATTGTCTAGCTCTTACTCTTATATTTAGCCCATTTCTATTAATCTCTACTTTGCCACGTGGCTCGTGGCTTACCGGTACTTTACATCTTCCTTGTTCTCGCCGCGGCTCCAGGCAGTCTCTCCCTATCCTTCCTTCCTCCTCAATTTTTCTCTCTGTTAGTCCCGCCTATACTTCCTGTCTGGCTATTGGCCAATCAGTGTTTATTGACATACAGCGATATCCACAGCACTTCCCCTTTTTTTTCTTTTTCAAAAAGGAAGGTTTTAACTTTAACATAGTAAAATTACATATAACAAAACAATTATCGAGCAAGAATTACAGTTACAATATTAAAGAAGATATCCTATCTATCTTATATTTGTGAGTTTAAGGTTTTATATCTAACTTATCTTTTATCACAACTAAGGAAATTACAACTATCTAGTCTTCAACCACATCAAAGACCTCAGAAGGATATAATACTACCTGAGAAATGGAGAAGATGCAAGCAACTTTCGGGAGTCTTGCAGGGTAGACAGAGACAGCTGACAGCCTGGACAGTCATTCAAAGTTTTCTTGTAAAGTTGGGGCATCTGTTTTCAGCTCACAGGCCTAGAGTCTCTCAATCATTTTTTTTTGTGTCCTGTAGAATGTCTGGCAGTTTCCTCTGCAAAGCAGGAACCTGAAGGACCATTTTGTCAAGCAAAGTTCAGTGGTCACCTTTCTATGGGTCCTGCATGTCCAGTCGATCAAGCAGTCCAGGCAAGAACAGTTTCTTGTCCAAATGGCTATTTTTGCCAAGGTGAAGATAAACTCCATATGGAGTGTCTTCGATGCCCATCCTCCTCTGAAGTAAATCCAGTGTTGTCAGGAGCAGACATGTCTCAATGTCTAGAACGTCTAAATTTTTAAAACATTTTAAATGCCATATTCTGTAGGTCTTTGAAGTATTTGAAGATTACCTATCTATCTGAAATATATCTATGTATACCTAGAAGACTTAACTAACATGGCTACAAATATGATTATCATAGATGACTAATTATTAATCTATTTAATTATCCATTACAATTTTAAATGAGTTACATAAACATAATACCTCAAACAAAAGTAGAAATATACACACAGTATAACAGAATCAACTTTAAGTTTGTATCAATAAAGTAAAATTTATATCAATGTAAAACATTTTAAATATAAACTAAAATCTATAGCAATGTAAAACATTTTAAACAAGTTGTTGTTCTTTAAAAGTAGATTTATTAATCTACCCTTTTATCCTATCATTTCTATATCTTATGTATCTATATCCCCTTTTCTTTTTTAGAAAGAGATCGTATTTATAATTAACCTGTTTTAAATAAAAATATTGGTTTTTCTCTGTCCCACACCAGAGGGCTCTTCTGATTTGGGACACAAGAATCTTTTAACCTTTTTATTTTAGGAATATGTCTGGGTTTAGAGAGGGAGTGAGCCCATTCCATCTCCAAAGCCAGCTTGGTATATTTGGGAATTTGGGCGTAGATTCTCTTACTACTTCCTGCTGGAAGGGGGCGCTGTACCTTATGGGGACACAAAGAACATATTAGGATTATGGAGTAGTCCGTGAGAGTGTATTGTCTGAGCCAGTTGCCTTGAAACGGTTCTGGATGTTGGATCATCTGGGCCTTGGTGTCATCGGAGACCTTTCAGGTGGTCTTGGCTGGTCAAACCTGATGTATCTTAATCTGGAACAAATCCATAGCCTCTGGCTTTCTGTGGAAACAAAAGCAGAACTTCTTTTCCAAAGCAACATATCCTTATATCCAAATTTTGAAGTCAAGGTACCTTTAAAATTTATATTTTGGCATAACTCAACAGCTTTTAAAATCAAATGTTTTTCTTCAGTTACGAATATCAAAGAGAACATAATGCAGATTTTTTGTGTGATAGCCATCTTTATGTGGCTTATTTTAAAGACTTTATTTTTAAAAACTATCTATTTGTTTATATAAATGTATTTTTTTTTCTTTTAAGCCTACGTACATCTTTACATACTTTGTAAACTATTTCATCTGAATCAGTTTTATTGTGAACCTATCGGTTTAAACTGCAGCCTTCTAAGCCTGAGTGAGACGGCGCTGTGGCTGCTGGCTCCGCCCATTTTAGCTTCCCAACATGGCGGCGGTACGTTTTTTGTCAGTTCTGGGAGCGATCAACTCTCAGAAATAGTGGGTCTATGGTTTTATCAAAGCAGCGTGTAGCCCAGAAATGTCTTTTTTTTTTTTTTTTTAATACTATTAAAGACTAAATGTACCATACAGTGTAATGTGCTGCTGGCAGATCCCTCATTCCCGCCATACTGCAGGTCAAACACACATGCCAGGAACCCGCCATACAGTAGCTCAAGCCCGCAGGCTGCGGCTAACTTGAAAGAGACAACTAGGAAGCTGTTTTAGCTCCATTTTACAATCTTCTTTTTACGCTTTCTCAGGTTTTAAGTGGAAATTCCTGCCCCACGTTGGGCGCCACTTAACTGACATCAATAGATAAAAAAATACACATTCTATGGCAGCCCAGGGGATTCTTTCTAAAATACACCACATTTTAGGGGAGAAAGCAAGTCTTAGCAAATACAAAGAAAAATTGAAATAATTTCTTGTACCTTATCAGGTTGTAGAATAAATGGAGAATAAATAAATATCATAGAAACTACAGAAACCACACATACAAATACTGATCAATATACTCTTGAATAGTCAGAAGCAGTTAAAGATATCAGGAAGGAATTTTAGAAACTCCAAGAAACATATGAATACTGAAGAACAAAGCACAAGAATCTTTGGGATGCAGCAAGGCAGTTTTAAAAGGAAAGTTTGTAGCTATAAAGACTTACATTATCAAACAGACAAACAACAACCACCAAGAAGGTCTAAAATCAACAACACAATGATGTATCAAGATCTTAGGAAAAGAAGACCTCAAGCCCCAAACCAATAGACAGAAAAAAATACTAAAGCTCATGGAAGAAATTAATAAAGTAAAGAGTAAAAGAAAAATACAAAGAATCCGTGGAACAAAGGGTTGGCTCCTCAAAATGATATGACTGAAAAGTTCTGAACTAAACTAACTGGAAAAAGGAAACACTCAGTAATTAATAAAATCAGAGGTAAAAGGAGTTGTTACAAAAGATATCAATGAAACCCAAAGGATAATTTGGGAAAACCTGTAATACAAAAATATGACAAATCTGGAAAAATGCATAAATTTCTAGATATATATGACCTGTAAGAATTAAACAAACAAGATCTGCAACAGAGAAAAGCTCAAGATTAGACAGGTTCACTGCTAGAATCTACCAGATTTTAAAGAAAGATGTCAACCAAATTATCCCATAAAATAGGAAAGGAAGAAATACCACTAGACTCACTTTATGAAATAGTATTATCCTGATACCAAAACAACATAAGGATACAACAATGAAAGAAAATAATCAATTTCCTTGATGAACATGGATGCACAATAACATCTTTGCAAACTAAGTGAACCACACATTAGAAAGATCACACACAGCTGGGCATGTTGATGCCCAACTTTAATCCCAGCACTCAAGGGGCAGTGGCAGAGGCAGGTGGATCTCTGCGAGTTTGAGGCCAGCCTGTTCTACAAAGCAAGTTCCAGGACAGCCAGGGCTGTTTGTTATACAGAGAAACTCTGTCTCTAAAAAACAAACAAACAAACAAACAACAACAAAAATCACACACACCATGATCAAGTTGCTTTATTACAGGGATGTGAGGATGGTTCCACATACACAGATCGATAAAGGTAACAAACCATATAAACATGTATGATGTTTGAAGTCTGAGCTCGATAAGGCATGAGAAAGTGAAAAAGAGGGACATAAATAGAAAAGACAAGGTCAAATTATCCCTATTTTGAAACAATGTAATCATACGCTAGAAAAGTCTTAGATGTAATAAAAATTTTAAGTGAAGTAACAAGATATAAATTCAACACACAAAAATCAGGAATTTTCTACATACAAATAATGAACTTGCTAAGAAATAAATCAGAAGAATTATTCATGCCAAAATATCAACAAACAATAATAAATCTAATCTGAAGCATAAAGCTAATTAAGGAGGTAAAAGACTTCTACAACAAAATCTTTACAATATGAAGAAGATATTAGAAGGGAGAAAACCTACCATGTTCATAGATCAGCAGAGTTAATGTTGTGAAAATGTTATATTACCAAAAGCAGAGATACGGATTCAATACAACACATATCAAAATATCAGCAACATTCTACACACAACTAGAAAAAAAAAACCAAAACTAAAATTCCTTCAGAAGCAAATAACCCCTGAATAGCTAAAGGAATCCTAAAGCAGGAACACAGGACTGGAGACATCAAATACACCGCACAGCCACAGTATCAAGAACAACATGACACTCACCACAGGCATGCAGACCAAGAGAATGGGACAGAGGACATGAGGTTAAGCTCACATAGCTACAGCCACCTGAACTGTAACAACAGTGCCAGGAACGTGCACTGAGGGACAGAGGACTCCTCTAATGAACAGTGCTAGGAGAGCTGGATCCATGTGCAGGTGAATGAAGCTAGATCCCAATTTCTTAGTCTACAAAAAACAACTCCAAAGGAATCAAAGATCTTAACGTGAGACCTAAAACTTTAAAATTACCAGAGAAAGACATAGGGAAAACATTTCAAGATATTATGGGCTGTGCTAGTTACTTTTGCTGCTATACTAAGACACCATGAATAAAAGCCTCTTGTGGAATAGAAATTACTTTGGCTTCCAGTTCCAGACAACTGCCCATTCACGTGTACTGCGGCACTAGTCACAGTAGCCAAGAGTAAGAGCTTGTGTAGATGCCCACTGACAAATGACATCATCAATAAAATGTGGTTATACAAACAACTGAATTTTATTCAGCCATCAAGAAGATTCAAATTATAACATCTGCAGAGCCTAGATAGGCTAGGATATTATCATGGTAAGCGAATTAAACCAGACTCAGGAAGACAAATACCACGATTTTACCTCAGATCAGACTCTCTACTGAAAGAAGAGCTGCCTCACATCACTACATTTGATAGGCTGGACCTTCAAAAGTAAACAGAAAGGAACTCCTCCTCAAGTTGCTTTGACAGTATGTTTCTCTCTCTCTCTCTCTCTCTCTCTCTCTCTCTCTCTCTCTCTCTCTCTCTCTCTCTCTCTC
>CABHPR010119671.1:0-16799 GCA_902168415.1 Peromyscus melanophrys
GCATGCTGAGGGCGGATGTCTTCACACAGGCTCCCAGCAGACTTGGTGGTGAGACTTCCTGGAGGCTGTGTGGCTGCAGTGTGAGTTCCTGGGTACTTGTGTGCTCTAGAGCCTGTCGGGTTTTAGTGTTTTTGAGACAGGTCTTCACTGTGTGGTCCAGGCCGGCCTCAAGTTCACAATCTTTCTGCCTCTGCCTCCCAGATGCTGGGGTTACGGATGTGTGCCACTATGCCCAGCCTGGGTTTTGATGTGGTTTTTGTTTTTGTTTTGGAACACTCTGCCCCCTGCTTCCCCCTACCCCCCTCGTATCTTTGAGGGCTAGACCAGAAACCATTCTCAGGGAAGGAGCCCCATAGAGCGCCACAGAGAACTGATATAGGATATAGGGCCCTTCAGAAAGTCACAAGTTGGGTCTGGTTAGGGACAGCCTCAAAGGGCTTGCTCTGGCATGTCACATGAGCTAAGTTCCTATGAGGCCACAAGGCCTGAAGCAAGGGGCTGGCTCTGTTCTAGATGCCTATGTTCTTCCTGGGGTCTCCCCTGGCTCTCAGGGGCTGTCCTAGTACAGGAACTGAGTCACCAGGGGAGCTCTTGTGGCACTCGCCTCTTTATTTTTATTTATTTATTTGTTTGTTTGTTTGTTTGTTTGGTGCTACTGTGGCAAGTGGCTTTGCTAGAGGGGGAGGGAGGGAGGGAGGGAGGGAGGGAGGGAGGGAGGGAGGAAGAGATGGAAGGGAAAGAGAAGGGGAGGGAGAAGGAGTCACAGAGGACTTCTGGTGGAAGTGACCCCTGCTGTTATAGGCTACGTGAGATGGTACAGATGGAAATACGGACAGGAGAGGGGTCAGGAGGCCAGAGGGAAGTCTCAGAACCTTATGATGACAGGTGAGACGTGAGAGGGAGCCACTGAAGGGATGGATCAGAAAGGACAGGTGTGGTGATAATGTGTTCCCCGATATATCATGCACCCTAATAAACTTATCTGGGGTCAGAGAACAGAACAGCCACTAGATATAGAGGCCAGAAAATGGTGGCACACACGCCTTTAATCCTATCACTTGGGAGGCAGAGAGGCATCCCGATCTCTGTGAGTTCAAGACCACACTGGAAACAGCCAGCATGGTAACAAGAGCCTTTAATCCCAGGAAGTGAAAGCAGAAAGGTATATAAGGCGTGAGGACCAGAAACTAGACCTGGTTAAGCTTTTAGGCTTCTAGCAGCAGTTCAGCTGAGATCCATTTGGATGAGGACTCAAAGGCTTCCAGTCTGAAGAAACAGGATCAGCTGAGGAACTGGCGAGGTGAGGTGGCTGGGGCTTGTTCTGCTTCTCTGATTTTCCAGCATTCACCCCAATACCTGGCTTCAGGTTTGATTTTATTAATAAGACCTGTTAAGATTCGTGCTACAGACAGGCAGGTAAACTGAGGCTGTGACACCAGGCCTTGTGAGGTGACAGCTGTTAGTCTCTGGGAATGAAGGAAGGTAAGGAAAGCACAGCCTTGGCATCACCTGTGGCTCATGGAGAGGAGGTGTCTCTGCAGGGCCATCCCTGTTAAAGGTTCTCCCTGAACTCAGTTGTTGCTCAGTGTAGTCCCTGGAAGGGGGAACCTATGCAGTCACGTGTGTGGAAGCCTCTGGCTGCTCACTAACACATGGTACCTGCTCACGTGAGGATGCTTGTGGGCTTTAGCTCCTGTGTGGTCTTAGATGGTCAGGGAGCAGTGTTTTCCTGCTGTCATTACACAGAGGACAAAGATGGTCTGGGGACAGCAGTCCGACTAGGTAACCTGGGGCCACATGTGGTGGAAGTCCTGTACAAAAGATGCCATGGAAAAGGTCACCCTGTTCCCCCATATGGAAGGCAAACAAAGCCACCACAGAGTGTTGCTGTGGCGCCCCTGGTGTTAGCATCTTCTTGCTGTGACAAAACAAGGGAGTGTGGCTTTGTTTGGGCTCAGATTCAGTTCATGATTGGCTGATGTCTTTTCTGAGCCTGGTGAGCAGAATGCCACTGTAGAAGGGCTTGGGTGGCAAGAACTGTGGAGCAGAGAGAGGGGGATTCAGCCCCTGGTGAAGTTAAGCCCTGACTCCTCTCAGAAATCCCTTCCCTGGAAGCCAGACCCTCTAGTGTGAGCCTTTGGAGGACATGTTCAGTTTCAAACCATAACATCTATAACAATGCCTAATTAACGCAGCAAGCGAGAGGACTATTGGCATTATCATTTTACAGATGGGGAAACTGAGGCTTCAGGAGGAAAAGCAACTGTCCTAAGACCACACAGGCAGAAGTAGTATGGGTGCTTGCATGCCAGAGGGGTGGCCAAGGAATGGGAATCTACCGTACTCTCGGGGCCTGGCCCCAGGTGGAAGCTGCAAGGCATGGAACTCAGTGCCTGGAGAATGCGATGGGTGACTTGTGGGGGAATCCCTGTCACGTGAGAAAGGCTAAATGCAGGGGGATGTTTAGAGCATTGTGATCTTCGGAGGCAGAGAGAAGTGATGGGGAAGACAGAGGTGATGCCTTTTGCATATACCAGAAAGTCCTGTTTCTCGATTTTTCTCTCAACACCATAGGAAGGTGACTGGAGTCCAGGTCAGAGGGTTTGGGGGTATCAGCTCCTACTCACCTCATTCACAGGCCAGGTTCATTCTGACCCTTCTGCTCCTCCCCAAGGAAAGAACATAGACCTGAACAGGGCCCTGTGGACAAACTTAGAGCTCAGGGGGTGTAGCGGGTCACCAAGTGGACACGTTTCAAGAGTACTCAGTGAGGCAAACACGTAGGAGCTGAGAAAGATGACCCAGGTGCCAAGCCAAAAAGGTGATGCCGTAAGAGCTCAGATATGTGCCAGAGTTGTTGCAGGGCTCACGAGAGCCCTGGGAGACCAAATAGGGAGGCAGCAGGGTGGCCAGCGAAATAAGAATACAGCCTAATCTGGCCTGTTACACAAAGTTGAGCTTGAGCTCAGACCCTCCTTCCCCTGACTTGGAGCAAAGTTCTGACCTCTTCCCTACAGGGCAGGGCGCTCACTGCCCATGTAGGCATGATTCATTCTCGGCTGCCTGGTTTTCCTGTAAAGTGCCAGTCTGCTCACACTAGCAATGCATGTGATCAAGTAGATGAGCAATATGAATAACGATGAAGCCATGGGCTTCAGGCTGCTAAAGATAAATTTCCTTTTATGTCCTTTCCTCTGACGTACATGTTGAATAATAACTGCTGACGTACAGCTCCAGAAATAGTAGCTGCCCACATCAACTCTTGTACCAGGACAGAAGGGAGCGGTGGACTCGGGTTTGGCACCCCATCTGGACAGTACCCGAGGGCTACTGCTGTGTATTTATTTCATGGGAAGTGAGAGAAGTAACTTGGTGCATGGCTGTGCCTGGTGTAGTTTTACATGGGAAGCGACACTGTGGGACCTAGGGTACCATTTCGGCCCTGGGGCCATTTGGCCACTGTTCATTTGCTTGGAGATTCCCAAGCTTTCTTCTCGGCCCCCCAACCCACATACTTTGTTCTTGGCCAGACTCTTGAGGTCCAGCTGGGCCACTTGTCTGTCCCTGGACAGCCGTTACTTTTAAGGATGCTCTTAGGACAGCATTCCAGTTGCTTAAGGTCCCAGAGTGACTTTCCATGGGGCTGCGACCGTCCAGGATGCTCTTGTTAGGTCCCTATTTCTGGTTTGTATTTTTCCTTTACGTGAACATCTTTTTTTACGTCATTTTCCCTGGCTGTGCATCTTAAAGCAGCTTCGCACGTGGCTGCAGGCTTGATTGCATCAACTGTCTAGAGAATGATTTTTCTTCTGTTAAGCATTTGTGCTCTGCTCAGATCATCAGCATAGCCAAACTGCTGCCTGAGCATCTCTGGCATGGAAGGTTTCTTCATTTGTAGTTCTTTCTGGGACACATTCCCAGGAGTGGGATGGCTGCATATATGGGTGTGAACATTCCCTCTGGTGTCGCAGTCCGCCCTTGCCAAAACTGGCTCATTCATGATGCTCATGGCTGGGTGCCCCATCTTTCCACTGCATGTGTTCCGAAGGGATGTTGTTGGGGTTTTTTTTGTGGGGAGCATGTGGGTGGGCACATGTGTACAGGTTGATACCCAGGTGCCTTCCCCTGTCACCTTCCACCTCTCACTGACCCTGAAGCGCACTGATTCAGCTAGGCTGGCTGGCCAGCAAGCTCCAGGGATCTGCCTGTCTCCACCCTTCCCCGCCGGCCCCTCCTATATGCTGCCACACCGGCTTTTACATGGATGCTGGGATCCAAACTCAGGTCCTCCTGCTTGAATCAAGCACAACAAGCACTCTAGCCACTGAGCTGTCTCCCCAGCCCCTCGTTTTATTTTTGAGATGGGATCTCGATATGGAGCCCATGGTGGCCTGGAACTCAGGATCCCCTCGCCCCTGCCTCTCACAAGCATGTGCTACGTACAGCCTGCCCCTTGTTAAGGCTTTGAGTTTGCTTAACACAAGGATTAGGTAGTAGTTCAATGGCAGAGAGGTTGGTTAGCATGTGTGAGGGCCTGGGTTCTGTTCCCAGTAACAGAATAAAACAGAACAGAGATTGAGTTGTTCTCACTAGTGAGTCATCTGTGGTGCCCACTCCTGGCTCGACGGCCGCCTTTTCTTCTGCCCCTCTTAGACATCCAACAGGAAGGACCAGACACAAAGCTGGCCTAAGTCAGATGAAGTTTCTTTGGACCATGATGTTGACTCACTGTTCTGAGGAACTGGGATTCAAAGAAGCCATTCCCAGACCTCTCACCTCCCAGCAGTCCCTGATGCCTAACTTGTGGGTCCAATGCACCATTAAAATTCAGGTCCCTTGCAGAAGTTTTAAGACAGTGACAACTGAGAACTGATCCAGGCGTGAGTCCAGGCCCTAGGAATGGCAGCCCTGTGAATGGCCATTCACGTGGGCTTATGCTGAGCCCACAACATGCCCAGTGCTCTAGTTGGAAGTGGCCAGCTGGGCCATACTCAGCCTGTTCTTTAGCTTTCTCAGGGGGCACTCCACATGCAGAGCTCAAGGCCACACATAAGTGGGGCCTTGCTGCTCTGCCCCACAGTAGCCAGCACATACAAGGACCCTTGTCCTCCAGGGGCCAGTGCCCTCCGCTCGGTCATTTCTGTACCTGCTTTACCTTTACCCTGTGAACGTGCTGGTGGCCATCTTGCCTTTCTGTTCGTCTTCACCTGCTTTGGCCAAGCAGGACAAGTGATCAATAGCAACTTGCCTGGGATATTCTGGACACTCTTTCCAGTAAGAGGGGGCCTTTGTCCCACTTACTTCACACCTTTTGTCCCCACCCCATCCTTTCCTGCTGTCAGGGCAGGGCAAGGGCAATTGCTGCTGTACTGAGTGTTGCTGGTAAGGAGTGGTGGCTGTTGGGACTTTTCCTTAGTTGTAAATGGCAGGTGGTCTGTTCTCCCGCCCACACTCAATAGGCCCCTCCCAGGCAGCAGAGGCCATAGTTGGGGATTAATCCTGTAGGGCCTGTGAATGCTTTTCCTGGGTTACCATGGGGATGGCGGAGCTCAGGGCCTAGCCCAGCAGCAGCTAGAATGCATTCCTGGGATCTCCCATGAATTGTAGAGCCTGGAACATTCTTCAGCGGCTCTGACTTGGCTTTGCTCTTCCTCTCATGGGAAATATGGCCCCATACTTCATATTTCCCTCACGTTTTCAATGTTTGGATTAGGAAGACATTGATGTGTGAGTTTTCACTTAGATTTGGGATGAGTTTGGCTCCCTCTATGAAGGAACATCATGTAGCCATAAAATCCCAACCCATCCTAAATTACTGCCACTGGCCGAGATTATTTTTGACATTTTTTCCTGATTGCCAAGCTAATGAATATTCACTATAGAAAATTCAGTCGAGGGCTGGGAAGATGGCTCAGCAAGAAAAGTGCTTCCCACACAAGTGTGGGGACCAGAGTTCAATTACCCAGCACCCGTGTAAATGATGAGCAGCTGTGTGGCAGCCCACTTGCAGTCTCAGTAACTGGGATGCAGAGGCAAGGGCACCCCCTGGACAACCTCACTAAAAAAACTAGCCAAGTGGGCCAGCTCCAGTTCAGTGACCAAGGAAGACACAGCAGCATCCTCTGGCCTCCACACATGCACATGTATGCACCTACACACACACACACACACACACACACACACACACACACACACACACACACACACAAAGTAACCACAGATCACACTGGCTGCTTCACCCTGATACCTCACATGATGACCTCAGGAGAATCCCCCCTTTTGTGAGGTAGGATCTCACTGTGTGGCCCAGACTGGCGTCAAACTTGGGATGATCCTTCTGCCTTTGCCTCCCAGGTTCTAGGATTGCACCTCCACACCTAGCTTTTGCCAGTCTCTTGATCTCTGTCTATGACCCCAGCTGGTTTGAGGTTCTCTCCCCTATTTTGCAGATGTGGGAGCTGAACTATGGAGACAGAGTTTGCAAATCACTCCTGTAATAAAGGAACTTACACCCTGTTGCTAGTCTTACCATGAATCCCCCACAGAATTAAATAGCACTTCAGACTTTCTTTTTTTTTTTTTTTAATGATGTTTCTTTTAATTTTATATGCACTGGTGTTTTGCCTGTATGTCTGTGTGAGTGTGCCAGATCCTCTGGAATTGGAGTTACAGACAGTTGTGAAATGTCATGTGGGTGCTGGGAATTGAACCCAGGTCCTCTGGGAGAGCAGCCAGTGCTCTTGATCACTGAGCCAGAATTGATAGAACAGCAAGATGGCTCAGTGGATAAAGGTGCTTGCTGCCAAGCCTGCTGGTCTGAGTTCAATCCCCCAAAAGAAGTGACTCCTGCAAGCTGTCCTCTGACTACCACACATGTATCCACATACATATGCACACAGACTTGAATTTACCCACATATACAAATGAATAAATATAATGCTGTTTTAAAGAATTGGAAGAGGTAGCTCATTACTGAATAGTAATAACTTTGCTTCTAATAGGATTGAAGGTTTTTTGTTTGTTTTTTCATCTATTTTTTAGTCTCTTGTGGACCTGTGACTACCTTGTTATGTGCTGACATGAGCTGCATAGCTGTAGTTATCATAGTTGGGAAACATACTTTCTGTGAGATCTAGCCTCCACTTTACCCTCCCCAAATATTTATCATGAAAGTCTTCATACACAGAGAAGAGCTGAAGTGCTTGTAATGTCAGCCTCTGTAAGCCCAACATCTGTGCCTTTTAATACGCTGTTTAATAGTTTCTGAGTTATAATCCATATGGCATAAGGATTCTCCTGTTTAAAATGTGTAATTGAGTGGTTTTTAAAACATTTACAGGATTACACAGCCATCACCAGAGTCCAACTGTAGAATGCCTTGGCCTCTCCTGAAAATAAACCACATACTTGTCAGTGGTCACTCTCCATCCCCCAGGCCTCATCTCATCTAAGTGGAATCTTTTCTGCCTGTCTTGTTTCCCTTAGCATGATGTCTTCTACATTCATCCATGTTGCAGCATGTATCAGGACCATATTTCTTTTTATTGTCATATGCCATTGTGTGAATATACAACATTTTATCCATCAATCAATTGATGGCTATGAAACACAAAAGTTTTTGTGTGAAGATATGCTTTTCCCCCCTTGGGTAAACACTGAGTCATATGACTCTGTTGCTGGCTCATGGTTTAATTGATGAACTGCTTACTGCTCTCATGGTGGTGGGAACCTGGGACAATAATTGAGGCAGACTAAAGTCTCATGCAATAGCCTACTTTACTCAGAGCATCAGGCTATTTACACTCTGAGAGTTAAGAAGAATCACATGAGTAAGGTGTCCAATCACAAGAACAAGCCACACCTGACAAAACCATGTTTCCCCGTAGAGGGACACGAATAACAGCAACCAAAGTAAACTTACTTCTATCTGCTGCACAGGGAGGGGCGTGCAAACACATTCCAAGAACAATTCGGTGCTTTGAAGAAACTGACATCACAAGGCTCTTGTCGTGTTTTCTTGGAGTTTTCACACAAGAGCTCAGAATTCTCTCATGATTCCATTCTTGGACTGTGTTCTGACAGTGAATTGCCAAAGTATCTGTAATAGTGACTGCACGATTTCACACATTCACAAGCAATGTATTGGGGTCGCAGTACCTCCAAACCCTGCTGACACTGGTGATTTCCTGCTGGGTTCTTCAAACTGCATCCATTCTAGTGGCATAGTATCTCATTGTGGCAGTTCTCCAGTGCTCGAGTAACTAATGCGCTGAACTCTTTTCTTGTATTTATTGGCCACTTGGATATCTTTGGAGAAGTCTGTGTTCAAATCCTGTGCCTACTGCTTTGGTTGTGGCCGTTTGTCCTCTGACTGTTATCTGAGCTGTTTACACGGTGTGGGTGTAAGTCTTCAAGTGAGTTCTAAATCTTTGCTTCCATCCCGTGGCTTCTCTTCCCACTGTCTTGGTGTCATTCGATGGTGTCCAGCTTCAGGGTCTTCTTTTGCCCCCGGGCTTTTGATACAATATCTAAGAATTTGTCTTGTCTAATTGTCTAACCCAAATTCAAGCGGTGTGTCTTCGTTCCCTCCTGAGAACTTCCCAGATGGCCTTCTGAGCAGACTGCCGGTCCGTGTTAACTGTACATTGTGTGAGGCGGGGAGTGCGGTGCCCAGTTTTATTCTGATGCATTCTGTCCTAGAAACATTACCTTAAAGATTTTTCCTCTCCTGTTTGACTGTCTTTCCACCCATGCTGGAAGTCAACTGACAGTAGGAGTCGGGTTTATGCCCATATTTCCAATTCGGTCCTATCAAGCTTCATGGCTGTCCTTGCTCTGTGATCACATTATCAGTGGTGTTCCTCGTTTTAATAGCTGATTTATCAGGCTTTATGGATACCACTTTATGCTTCTGTTTGGAGAGTCCAGATATTTTCCTGTATTTCCTCATAAACTATTTTAAAGGTCCACACTGACTGACATCTTTATTGCGTCTGACCTAGTTTTTTTTGCCTTTTTTTTTTTTTTTTTTTTTTTTTGGGGGGGGGGGGGCAGATGATATAAAGTTTCTTTTACTAAGGATACAAAAATATATAGCTGATTTCTGTCAGCCCAGCAGTGTTTTTTGAATGGTTCCTTCCCCCCATGAATCTGCTGTTAGAACCTGTTTGGGGACATTTCTCATTTCCCGGGTCAACCTTTTCCCTGTACTACAAGCTGTCTACATAAGAATACATACAGTTCGTATCTTGTAAGTCAAGTCCCTCCATTTACCAGGGTGAGACTACATTTATTCTCCACTTTACAAGTGGGAACACTGAGGTAAGAGGGGTTGTATCCAGTCATACTGTCCCCAAGAGATGATAACTGGGGAAGTAGAGGAATGGGGACTTGGTGAGATGGAGAGCTTGGTGTGTTGCCGTACCTGATGTGACCACTGACACACAGTGGCTCTCAGTCAACACTGATCCACACCAGTTAGCAAGGCTGTGTGCACTTGACAGGCGCAACTTATGCCTTCTAAGAACCTGCTCTCTGGAAAGCAGCAACTGCCACAAAGAAAAATGCCTCCACTTTTTCTTCAGTGCCCTCGGAAGGGACAGAGGACCCTGTCACTTTAAATGCTATGTCTTGGAATCTGGGTCACCCTGGATGGCTCTGAGCCCTGCCCTTGTCAGTCAGCTGCTCACTCACAACATGTTCCACTGGAGGCTGAGTTCCAGAGGGGATCAGATGTAAGTGAAGCCCAGGGTGTGACAGGTGCAGCCCCCTCCAGAGGTGGAGTTGGGACATGGGGTAGTCACTAGGGCTGAGCTGGCACCAGCCACTGTCTGCTGTCCTCCTCTGTAGCTCTGCACATGGACTGGACACATAGTTCTCCTGGGTAGAACCTTTTGCAGCTTGTATGTGCATTGTGGTCGGACATCACCTTCTGTATCAATCAGTCACTTGTCGTTGCTGTGATAAAGACACCCTGACAAATGCAGCTAAAGGAAAGGAGGATTCATTTTGGCTCCCAGTTTGAGGGTTCAGCCCATCATAGCAGGGAAGTCAGCAGTAGGCGCTTGAGGGAGCTGCATCCACACAGAATGAGGGAGTGAGCGAGGGAGTGAGCGAGGGGCGGGGGGTGCTTTGCTCGGCTAGTCCTTTGTTCCTTTTTATTGTTGAACAATATTTCCACTTATGGATATACTCCTTTTGAATTGTCTTTGCTTTGGGACCATTGTGAAAAATACTGCTGTGAATGTTCACATGAAAGTTTTTGAGTGGGTACAATTTTTTTTCATTTTCTCAGGTCTGTGGCCAGGAAGGAGTGAGATTACTAGGTTATATAATATTTGCTATACTGCTCTCTAAAGTGGCTGTGCCTCTTAGTTTCCTAAGGTGAGGGTTTCCGTTTTTTTACACGTCCTTACCAGTGCTTATTTCCTGAGTTTTTAAACAATTGTACAGGCTAGTGAGGTGGGTTAGTGAGTAACACCGTTGAGGTGTCCAATCTATGAACATAGTATATCTGTCTATTTATCTGTTAAACTTCCTCTTAGCTGTGTGCTATCTTGAACATACTACATCTTCATGTGCTAGTATTGGTGATGTAACAAGAGGTATTATTTAAATGTTATTTTCTAGGTATTAGAGAAAGAAAACCCTTGGTAGCTGACCTTGACTCTACAGTCCTGTGAGTTCGCTTGCTAGGCTCCTTTCTAGCAAGGCTTTCTTCTACAGCACAATGGTGATGTTTTTCGGTTTCTTTTTCTTGACCTGCTGCACTGGCTGAGATCTCCAGTGTGGTACTGAGATGGTGAATATCATGAATATGATATTCCCACTCCTCAGCTTCCACTTTTTATCAAGCCTGGTGATAACTGTAGGATTTTTGTAGATGTCTTTGTATGGGTGAGGGTGCTCCTCCTTTACAGTGTTCGGTTTTTATCCTGAGTCAGTGTCAAGTTTTGGCAAATGATTTTTCAGTATTTCTTGAGTTGATTACATTCTTAATTTATACTGTTAATATGAATTGTGTCCATTTAAAATGTAAAACTTTCAGTTCGTAAGGTAAGCCCCTCTTGTTCATGATATTATCCATTTTGTGGAATCTTATTTGCTACTATTTTGTTTTAAAATTGTACTTCTATTGATGAGAGTTCTTAGGCTGTAATTTTCTTTTCTTATAGTGTCTGTCTGCTTTTGCTGCTGGTATAGCACTGGCCTCAGAATGTTTCTGAACCGCTTTCACCTCGTCTCTCTTTCTCTCTATATATATGTTTGGTAGAACTCAGTGCAAAATATAGGCCTGGGTTTCTTTAAGGGAAAGGTTTTAACTTTAAGTTCAGTTACTTTGTAAAGAGCTTAACTAGTTCTTTAAATATAGTTTCCAGTTTATTCCTTCAGGGAGGTTTCTGTTTAGTGAAGGGGTTGGACTTTCTGGCATAATATTTTTAATATTTCAGTATCCTCCAGTATCAGCAAGACCTACAGCAATGCCCCTCCTCACTCCTGCCAGTGATTTGTGTCTTTATTTCTTAGTTGCTGTCACTGGAGGATTACCAGCTCTGTTGATCTCAAAGAGCTTCTCAGATTCATTTTTTTTCATCGTGATTCTTCCCCTGGTTCACTCATTCTGCTTTCTTTTGCGCCATTCACTTTGAGTATAGGTCGCTCTCCTTTTTGTTTTAAATTTATTTTACCCTTTATTTATGTATGTGGGGGTGGCGGAGATCTCTGTATGTGTTTGTGAACATAGGTAGGGGTAGCACAGAGGCCAGAATAGGGGTCAGATCCCCTGGAGCTGGAGTTACAGGCTGTTGTGAGCAACCTGATGTGGGTGCTGGGAACCAGACCAGGGTCCTCTGCAAGAACAGCGCACACTGGAGATGGCTGAGCTCTCTCTGGTCCCTGCGCTTCTTTTTCTAGCTCCTTAACATATACATTTAGAGAATTCATTTTAAGTCTCTACTAATTTCCAGAATAAATATTTAAAGCCAGAATTTCCCTCCAAGCACTATTTTAGCTGCATCTCACAAATTTTGATGTTTTATTTTTATCCATTACAGTATGTTTTCTACTTTCCTTGATATATTATTTACCCATTGACTATGTAGAAATACATGATTTAACTTTTATACATTTGGGTGCGTGTTTTAATCCAAATGCCTTTTTGTTTCTAATATAATTATATAACAGCCACATAATATATATTTGGTCATTTTGAATTTGAGATTTGATTTACGGCACATACTCTGTCTTAGTGTTTGTGAAAAGAACATCTGTTCTGCTGCTGTAGGGTAAAGTTCCATTTGGTTAACAGCAAAAGGAGACTTGGGGCTGTAGAGATGGCTCAGTGGTTAAAAGTGTGTGGTGCTCTTGCAGAGGACCCAAGTTCACTTCCCAACAACCACACTGGTGTCTTTCAACTGCCTGTAACTCCAGCTCTAGGAGATAAGATCATGTGCGCGCGCGTGCGCGCACACACACACACACACACACACACACACACACACACACACACACAGTGTAGGAGGACATGATGGCTCCTATAGATATATTTATTATAGAAATAAGGGAGAAAACGAGCAGAGACAGAGACATCTGGAAGGGTCCAGAGTGAACATGGCTAGACTGAGCTGGACCATGTGAGGAGAGAGGTTGGGGGTGGTGTGGAGAGAGCAAGAGAGGAGCTACCAACCAAGAGGGGCAGCCTGGACCAAGAGACTGGTATTGCCAAAGAGTTATAGGGGAGGCCAGAAGAACTGGGGAAAGGGCAGCCCCTGGGCTAGAGAGTTCAGGGTGGGTGGTGGGTATGCCAACAAGGAGGACCTTGTAACAAGTAGGGACTGAGGGATGCTGGGAGAACCTGGGGGCCAGAGTCGGCTTGATATGTTAATAGGCATCTCAGCTGTTTGTCCTGGATTTGAGACCTAACAATATATGCATTTAAAACTAAAAATGATCTTTTTTAAGAACTAGAGGGATGGTTCTATGGTTAAGAGCACTGGCTGCTCTTCCAGAGAACCCATGTTTAGTTCCCAGCACCTACATGGCAGCTCAGAACTGTCTTTAACTCCAGTTCCAGGGGACCCAATGCCTCCCTTTGGCCTCTATGAGCACTAATCATGCATGTGCTACACAAACATACATACAGGCAAACATTCATACACATAAAATTAAAATAAATCAAGAAGACAACGACGTAGATCCCCGTCTCTTCTGTGCCCGCGCTAATTTTGTCTATACCTCACGAGGGGGAAGCCGCTCAGTGTGACTGCGGATCTGTCCCCTTCACCTCATTCTCTCCAACACTGTCACACACATTCAGGAGTGTCTTCTGTCCTCATGTGTCCGCACAGAGTCTGCTTTCTAGAGCCGAGGAAGCCACTCGGCTTTCCTGGATTCCCGTCCGCCTCTCCCTCTTTCCAGGTCTTTGCTTTGAACCCATCTGTCTCTTTACATCCGAAGTGTGTTTCCTGGAAAGCACGCGGCTGGATCCTTTATCTGTGCTTTTACATTTGCGGCATAAATGGCATGGAATGGCTCGTGCTCTAGAAATAGATAGGCAGATAAAGTCTGATTTCCCCTCTTCGGTGCTGGGGATGTAACCGGGTCCCTGCTCCTTCTAGGGCACTCTGCCACTGCGCCATGTCTCCAGCCCTTTAGGCTCTGACTTTTAATGGAACCACGGAGACCATTTTCCTGCAGTGTGACCAGTGCTAGTTTACCGTTTGGTTCTGTTTTTCAGTTAGAGGCAGATCTCACAGTGCCCCCAGCGGGGCCTGCAGCTCCTGGCCTTCAGTGGTCTTCCTTGACCCCCTGTAACTGGCTGCAGGCACTTCCCACCACATCTGGCTGACACACTTGGTTTAAAATGCCCGTTTTGTTTGTTTTACCTTGCCTATATTTCGTTCTTCCCCACCCTCTTCTGCTATGGTCTACTTTTAGTCTTTGACTTTTCTCTGCTTCCTTAGTTCATGAGCTATATGTTCTCTCTCAGGTGATTGATCTAGGGCTAACACTGAATCTTTAGATTTCTGTAGTTCTTGTCCAAATAATATTCCATCTCAGTTAAAATGCTGCCACATGAGCCTTTGGGGAACTGATTCAAATTATATTGAAACCATAGCAGCATTCTTTTTTTTTTTCTTTTTGGTTTTTCGAGACAAGGTTTCTCTGTGTAGCTTTGCGCCTTTCCTGGAACTCGCTTGGTAGTCCAGGCTGGCCTCGAACTCACAGAGATCCGCCTGACTCTGCCTCCCAAGTGCTGGGATTAAAGGCATGCGCCACCACTGCCCAGCACGCATTCTTTTTTAAAGTGTGTGTGTCTGTGTGTCTGTCTGTGTCTGTGTGTGTGTCTGTGTGTCTGTGTCTGTGTGTATGTTCGTGTGCGTGCACACGTGCACATACAAAGGTCAAAGGACAACTTGCAGGAATTGCTTCTCTCCTTCCATCAAGTGGGTTCTCAGGTCTTCGGGCTTGGTAGTATGCACCTTTATCTGCTGAGCCATCTCGTAGGTCCCTGTAGCAGCATTCTTGACATTAATGGTGCCCAGAAGTAGAGCTCATGGCGCAGGAGTGTGGTCGCCCTGGGAGTGCTTAAGGAATGACGTGAAGTGATGCTGTGTGGTCAGCAAGCGCTGCTGTTGTTGCTCAGGTCTTTGAGTCAGAGGCTGCACTAAGAAAGGGGACCTTACACAGGACAGAGCCCCAAGACCCCAAGGCCCTATACTCCTAAATAGCCTTTAAAGTCCTCACCACGGCCTCTAAAGGCTGTACAGCTCTCCGCTTCAGATTTCATAGATCCTGCCTGGCCTAGCACGGAAAGGTCCTGGTACAGGGTGACCTAGCTAAAAGGATTCCATCAAGGTCACCATTGAGCAAATCCAACATAGATTTGGGTGGAAATTTGGCCCAAAGACTTTGGACCTCTGCAGACTGCTGTAACACAGAACTACCTGACTGTGGGGTTGCAGACTTTTCTAGATCATGATTTGCTGTACTCGTAGAATACATGGTAGGTGGGTATGTCACTGGCCTGCTCAGGTTTCTTCAGCTTCCATGAGAGGTTACTGAGCAGTTAGGTGAAGGGAGAGTCTCAGCCAGGTTCAGGGGACCTGCTTAGGATCTGAGGAGTATACAGCAGGCTTGGGGAGCAGCTGAGAAATGAGTCTCCAGAAGCGGGTTGACAGTGCATGACATGGACCTCTCCTCTCAGGCTCCATACTTGGACAACCCCCTTTTCCCTGCCCTTCTCCCCATTCTGCTGCTTTTCCCTCCCTGGCCTTGCCTTGGCCCAGCCCTCTACCAAGCTCAACCTGAAAGGTTCCGTGAGTCAGTATGTCCTACCCAGGTACCCGTTTCCAGTCAGTGGGACTTGGCAGTTAGAAACAGCTCACTACATTTTTTTTTTTTTTTTGGAACAATCAACCACCCTTTTAATCCCTTGACAAATAGCGTCACCTCTCAGAAATTCTAATGTTGGGTTTCTTTTAGAAAATAAAACAAAGACACTTTTAGTAGTGCTAAGAAATGTGCCTGCCAAGACCCCCGAGAACGAAGCTCTCTAGCCTCCTGGGCAGCAAGGGGGTGACTTGAGCACAGGGCCTTCAAGCAGTGCCCCCCCCCCCCCAACACACACACACTAAGGGAAAAGGAGCTGGCTCCTCTCTCACCCTCCTTTGCTTCACCTTCCACTGCTGCTTTCCTTAAGATAGTTCTTCCTGCTCAGCCTAAACTGCCGGGGTAGCTGGAGGCCACCTGTCTGCAGCTGTGAGGACACACCCCAGACAGACCCTGCTGCATCCACAAGAGTGGGAGGTGCCCAAGGTTTGCAGAGTGGGACTACACAGCAAGGCCTTGCCTCTGCAGGCCAGCTCTTGGGGAGAATCATGGGACTGGAGATGTGTTTCATTGTCTCTCTGAGTCCTCCCTTAGTTCAGGAGGCAGACATAGCACAACAGAAATCCCTAACCCACCGTGTGACTCTTCAGCCTCAGCCCTGCTGTGACTCTAGCCTCGCCCCTACCGAGCAGACCTGTGGCGGTGGCGGTGGCGCTGGTGAAACACATCCCCAGTCTACTGGTTCTGGGTCACCCCTTCATCTGGCAGTTGCCTCTGCAGTTCTGCCTAGATGCCCAGCTCTGGCACTTGGGGATCCTGAGCAGAGGCAGTGCCTGCCCTTTCAGGACCCTGGGGCTCCCGAGGCGTAGCCCTTTACCTTGTCTCTACTTGCCCTCCGTTACTGATCCCCTGGAAGCACTGCCAATGGAAGATTCTAGTGTGACTACACCAGTATCAGATTGTTTCCAAGGATAAGCCAACAGGGCAGTGTTTGGGCCAGGAAAATGTAAGCTGGGAGTTTCCGGTGACCTGCTCAGCGCTTGTCCTGTGTGGCTGACTGGATGCCAGCTCTAGATCTGAGTTGCACTTGGTTTGACCTTGAGATGGGCATTGGCATCTCATCAAAGGAAATGCTCATGTGTGCATTTGCTGTCCATTCAAGATCCTTCTTGGGGGGCTTGATGGTACACACTTTTAATCCCAGCACTCGAGAGGCAGAGGCAACTCTTCGAGTTGAAGGCCAGCCTGGTCTACATAGCAAGTTCTAGGCTAGCCAGAGCTAGCTTGCTACAAACAAGCAAAGGTCGAGGAGGGCTGAACCTCAGCAATGAGCCTAGTGACCCAGTCCAGGGTCTGCCCAGGGTAAGATCGGTGGCTTCAGGAGACCTATGCTTGGGTCTGCCTAGGGTGGCACCTCTGCATTATGCCAGTAAAGGCAAAAATATGCCCACCTGTCCTGCCCCCCCCCC
>CABHPR010119672.1:0-34346 GCA_902168415.1 Peromyscus melanophrys
GTCAGCTATAGGCCAGGCAAGTCCAAGAGGGAGGATGAGTCACCGTCCTTCCCTCCCCTTGTGACCACTTTTGGTTATTTCTAGGCTTTTCATGACTTTCAACACACTAATACTAATGAAGGCGATAAGAACACTGATTTTTTCAGTCAGCCTGCCATCACTGGCTGGTTCTTGATAACCACAAATATTTTCACCTGCAACCATTTCCTGCTCTTCCTAATGATGAATACAGCTGGCTAAGCTTTAATCCAAGAAAAATGTGGCCGAATGAACATCCTCTTCCAACTCGAAGTTATTAGATATCTTGACTGCGGTTTTTCTCCCAAATCCAATTTTTAGGAACATGAAAGTTTAGGGATGGGCAAAAGGAAACACAAAGGAGAGAGCTGACGGCTTGCAAAAAGGGTAAAAGGCAGAAGACATTTGTCACCCCAAAGCAAAAGAGTGGGCAGAATTTACTCATGTTTATTAAGCATTTTCTTTATGGAAATACTATGCTTTGGGGAGTAAATAAAATATCTTAAACTGACAGTGCTTGCCTCCTGGGTGGCCTAAATTCAACCTGAACTCTTTGTAACTGCTGTCATTGGCACCCACACAAAACTGTCATAGATTGCTCAGCTGCCATAGGAAAATGTAGGAGCAAAGTTTCAACAACACAAATTCATATTCTTACAGTTCTGAAGCATAATTCCCAAGATCAAATCCTGTCACTCTGGTTTCTGGTGAGGGCTTGTTCCATGGCTTGCAAATGGCCACCTTCAATATCTTCTGGCTAGAGGAAGGTGAGGGGGCAGAGCAGAGGGGCAGAGGAACCGGTAGGAGGAACTGGTTTTCCTCTATTTTACAAGGCTTATAGGCCTATCAGATTAGTGCTCTGCCCTCATGACCTTATTAACCTTAATTACTTCCTGAAAGCATGTCAGATAGTCAAGCTCGAAGAGGGAACTCGACCAAATGAATTGTGAAGGACCACAATTCCCTCCCCATCCTGTGCATCCTCAGGGCACACCAAGCTAGGAGCTGGTATGGTACTGGCTGAAGGACCTAGTTATGAAACAGTTACACGAGGAGAAGCTGTTCTGTTTAGGTCAGGCCTCTAGGTGTGCATTGGGAGTGGAGGAGGCAGCCTGCTAGGAGGAGGGGTCAGCCCTGCCTCTCTTGATTTGCCAGGAGGAGCTCTGGGCTTTGCCAAGCTCTTTAGAGGGCAAAAGGAAAGACTCGGGTGATAATGGAGAGAGCAGCAAAGGCAGACATTTGGGAATCGGAAGCATGAGAGATCAATGAAAGGGGTCGGTCTGGGACAGTTTTCAGACTTCCTCTTGCTTTTCTAAAGTGGTTTTTAATGCGTTTTTCTTTGTGTTCCTGATGTGGGAAGCTAATGGAAGTCAGCTGTTCATTCATTTCCCTGACTTTCTCTCCCGCTTATTGTTGCTTGACCCCCATTGGGTTCCAAGGCATCTGCTCCCCTCTGTTCCAGCCTCACTCATTTCACCACATTCACTCTCATTTCCAGCTCCTCCCCCACAAGCTGCTCATTTGACCAGCAACACTCTACCTGACTGCATTAACCTCCCCTTGTCTGCTTTACCTTGAATATCAGTCTGGAGAGGAGAGAGCTAAACATTGAGCTGAACTCCTCTTTAAATGTAGGACATCTAAGTTGGATGTCATTTCCCACAGAGATACAGACATTGATAAGCACTCCCCTCCTCCCCTTTCATCCTTTTGGGTTTTAGTAAGTAGAGCGCATTGTATTCATTTTAAGGAATCTAAAACAATTTCAATATACACATGTGCACAGGCATGTGAATATGCATGTATATCTTCACATGTATGAACAATGTGTTTTCTTGGTGATTGGGTGGGTCAAAAGTCATATCAAAGCAGTTTGCCCCTAGTTAGCATGAGCTCTGATGAGCCTAATGTCTATGCATGCTACTGTCCATGCAGATCTGCTCATGCTACTGAGAAAGACAAGAAGATGATTTTATCCAGAGCTTCGTGGGTTTACTTCTGCAGACTGTAGTGCATACTAGCTGGAGAACTGGAGAGTAAAGGCATCATTTGAGTGAGCCTTGATTCAGGCCACTGTCTCCAGAAAGTCTCCTAATAAATTATGAATATGATATCTGAGAGTACATGATTAAACCATTAGCAAAATTGTTTTATTGCCTTTGTTGACAAGCAGATAGATATGTCATCTTGGGGAAGGTGGTGTCAGGAAATGTCTAAGCAAGCAGAGCTTAAAGGAAGACAGTTGCAAAGAAGGCCAAGACGTTCTTGAAGCTCACTCCTGCTGACACAGCAATGATGCTCAAGAAGGTTTGGAGTTCTGATCCTTCCTCCACCACCTCCTAGCTAGGGCATCTCTATCCAATCACATTTCTCTAAAGCTCTGTTTTCAGACTAAAAGGTGGGGGTACTAAGTATACCAAATCACACATGTGTTGGGAGGATGATCTGAAGAATATAGGTAACATGATTTGAATGTGGCTTGAGTGTGGCCCCCCAGGGGTTCATCTGTTGGAAGGAAGCTCAGTCTCCTGGATGGTGTTTCAAGAGGTGACGGAACTGTTGGGAGATAAAGACAGAACAGAGAAATTCTGTCTCACTTTCCCACTTCTTATGCCCATGTACCTAGAGGGTCTTTAATTTTTCTAATATTTGGCTGGGCGGTGGTGGCACACGCCTTTAATCCCAACACTCAAGAGGCAGAGCCAGGTGGATCTCTGTGAGTTCGAGGCCAGCCTGGTCTACATAGCAAGATCCAGGACAGGCAGCAAAACTACAAAGAGAAACCCTGTCTCAAAAAACAAAAACAAACAACAACAAAATTTCTAATATTCTCCAAGATTTCATACATCAGTATACATGTTTAATGGAACTACATATTGATGTGAGGACTGTCCACATTCTGGGCAAGCACTCTATCATTGAACTTTATTCCGGATATAGTGTTTGAAACTTTGAGAATTGTCTAGTCTGACCTTTATCTCACTCTATAGCCAAGTCTAGCCTAAAACTCAGGATCCTCTTGCCTCAACCTCCAGAGTGGTTGGAGCGAGGTCTCAATATACTTGTCAATGTGATGTAGCGCGTTGTTGGTATAGAAATTACGTTCAAATGACTAATTTTGATGATGTTGTGAAACTTGAAAACCAGAAGCTAGCATGTGTCCCATAACAATCGTCACTAATAAGTCAGACTACACACAAATAACATGTACGCCTTAGTTTGGCTAAGCGCATAGCTATCAGTAATTTTTCTGAACTGTGACATCTCTGACAGAAAGATCAGAAGAAGTCCTTTTTGCTGATACTCCTACTGAGGAGGTGGTTACAGAGTATAGTATACGATGCGGTTAATCTCCTACTCTGAAATCTGGAAATTTCTATTAGGAAGTACTTTTTGTAAACTAATAAAACAAAATTTACCACATGCTAAGACTTAGCATGTTCTTGTAGTTTTCACTTTTCTAGTACTATGTTTTTCATATATTTAAAATTATATTAAAATTTTATTTCATAGTCAATGAATAAATTATGCATATTATCCAAATGACTTAAAAACATTCCAGCTATGCTATAAAACAGTGGGTCCCAAATGTAGAACCTGGGGCTAGTGTTCCTTCTGTAAATCTGTTGTTATGCCATGAACAAATGAGAGAAATAATATAAAAGATTATCTTGTCTTCTGCAATTGCGTTCTTTTAAATGTTTTGGTGTTAAAACATCTGTTCTTAATGTGAGCAAACTTGTATTAGCCATAGAGGTTCTTTGGTATAGATGGGATGTGCAGAGACACAGCATGGCTTCCTTTAATCATGATTCTCGGGCCATGACCAGCTGAGTCAGAGTATCAGTAAGGAAGGCTCTTCAAGGATCAACAAGCATTAAGTGTCTGAGAGGCCCAGATGTGGGGAGAATAGACAGGTCTTAAAGCCAGAGACCATCAAAAGAAATTCTCGCCTGTTGTTTTCAAGCTGTGTGATCTAAGGTACTTCACTTAAAAGCCCTTTGGCCTCTATGGCACCACATGTAAAATGGAAATGCTGCTAGAATCAGAGGCATAAAAGAAGTTCAATGGGAGAGTGCTTGCCTACTATGTGAAAGGTCCTTAGTTCCTCCCCCACCACTGCCCCTGCGTATGCTACCTCCCACAAAGAAAATCAGGGCCAGGGACATGGTTCAGTGTGTAGTAAAAGCTTTAGACTCGCAGTTACTTTTTTTTTTTAATCACTGTGATAAGACACCAAGACCAAGAAAACTTATAAAAGAAAGTGTTTATTCGTTTCATAGTTCCAGGGGTTAGAATCCACAACCATAATGGTGGAGAGCATGGTATCAGGCAAGCAGGCATGCCATTGGGGCAGTAGTGAGAGCTTACATCTTGAGACATAACCATGAGGCAGAGAGTGAGGTACTGGTGGGAATGATGCGAGTGTTTTGAAACCTCAAAATTGGTACTCAGTGATATATTTCATCCAACAAGGTCACACCTCCTAATGCTTCCCAAATGGTTCCACCAATTGCGGCCCAATTACTCAAATAGATTTACTCAAATAGATGAGTCTATGGGAACTATTATCATCCAAACCACCATACCTCTCAAGTCTGAGGACCAAGATCCATCCCCAAAACCCACACAAAAATCTCACATCTGTAATCTCAGCACTCCAAAGGTGAGAATAGAGGCAGAGACAGAAGGGTCCAGAGGCTCTTAATCCAGCTAGCCTGGAGTACACAGCACAGCAGCAGAAACAAGAGAGAGCCTCACTCAACAAGGTAGAAGGCAAAAATCAACTTTCAAAGTTGCTCTCTGACCTCCATGTATACATACACACACAAGAATTCTAAGAAAAAGAAAACTAATCAATATGCGGTTTCTGATATCAACTTCTCTTGACTAGGAACTCAGTCCTCTAGTGCTCCTCTTTTCCTGAACCTGTTAGTGGAGTGTCCATTATATGCTTTGTACATGAATATTTTGGTAGGAAGGTGCCAAAGTCATCTGATAATCTATTAAACACAAATCTAGGCAGTTTTGTCTGTGAAGGAATTTTGTTTATGAAGTCCCATCAGTTGCTCATCAGATAGGAAGATGAATCTAATGGACCAATTTGATGACATGAGCTTGTTAAGAGCAACTCCTTCTCTTGCTCGTAGGATACAAGAGGGTTAGATGTACTCAGGCAAGCATGGAAGGAAGCCATCATCTCCTGGTAAATTGCCTTGGATGTTACCAAAAAAAGGCCTCAGAGAGATCTCTAGACACTGAGCTCAGTACCTGTGGTGGTTAGAATGAGAATGGCCTTCCATAGGTTTATCTATTTGAAAGTTTAGTCATTGGTTGGTGGACTTTTTAGGGAAGGATAAAGAGGTATGGCCTTGTTGGAGGAGGTGTGTCACTGGGTGGGGGGGGTAGGCTTTAAGTTTCAAAAGCCATGCCAGGCCCAGTTTCTGTCTCTGTCTCTTTATTTCTGTCTCTCTGTCTCTGTCTCTCTTTCCCTTTCTCTCTGTCTGTCTGCTGCCTGGGGATCAGGATTTAAGGCTCTCAGCTCTTGTTCCCACACCATGCCTGTCTGCTTCCCACTAGGATGATCATGGACTAACTAACCCTCTAAAACTGTAAGCAAGCCCTCAATTACATGCTTTTCTTTATAAGAGTTGCCTTGGTCAGCCAGGCATGGTGGCACTTGCCTTTAATTCCAGCACCTGGGAGGCAGAGGCAGGCAAATCTCTGTGAGTTTGAGGCCAGTCAGGTCTACATAAAGAGACTCTGTCTCAAAATACCAATAAATAAATAAACAAATAAACAAACAAATAAATAAATAGTAGCCTTAGTCATGATATCTCTTCACAGCAATAGATCAGTAACTAAGATCATACTTTAACCCTACAACCTAAAAGAAATGAAATTTGCAACATCCCAAAGTAATTGAGTTGAATCTTTCCTACTTGAGCCTCTAACTTAATTCTGTTGAATCTTTCCTACTTGAGCCTCTAACTTGATTCTGTACTTGATCTCCTAGAGGAGGAAGTAGCTACCCCATTGCTTGATTTGATTTCTTTTTCCTCATTATAAATTGTCTTATGCTGCCTAGGGAGTTGCTCTACCTCTGATAGCTTTGGGATAGCCCAGACAGAACCCTATCATGCAAGATTTCCTTCTTATCAAACTTAGAGGCAGTTAGTTGACCTTGTTTTAAATGTCTAAATTCCTAAATTTATGATACTTTGATTCATGTTGATAGGACATATCTGATATGTATGTAATGAAACTGAATGTTTATGTTTTAAAAGGTAATATTGTTTGGAAAAGAAGTTCCTCTTGATTTTTCACAGAATCCATAGGCTTCCATCTATAACATAAATAAGAAGTGACAGTTCTTACCGTCCAAGGGGCAAATGGCAGGAGGAACAGCATTTCTACTCTCTCAGCATATCACCAAGGACTGCAGAAGTGCACAGCTCTCTCACTCCATCTCTTTCAGTTTGTTATAAATGCCCTGCAGTGCAACACCCTGCCCCCCTTACCATGGGCTTAGCTAAGATGCTGGAAGTAACAGTGAGTGACTCTTCAGCTTGGTCAACAGCAGTCCCTAAAGGTTTGCAACTGTGAAGAGCTTTCTTCCTTGTTGCGGCTGCTGATTTTCCTTTGTCTTAGCTCTTCCATGTGGTCCTGGGGACAGGCGTAGCCACTCTTTGTCCCTGCTGATCTTGACTTGGAGCAGTAATCTTTATATATTCCTCAAGCTAAATCCCATGTGACTGGCATTGTTTTGACTAGTTACTTGGACATTCAGCCAGATTCTACCTTCTAATGTCTTTCAAGTAAAACAAACCATGTCTCTGGGCTTCATGAAAGTCACAGCTAATAAAAACACAATAGTCTGCTTATAACCTACAGTAACTATTGATAGATGTCTCTCTTGGTGTGGGTAGCCGTGTGCATTTTTCATGGTGACAGAAATGGTAAACCCTAACTTTGGTTAAGCACTTACTTACGTGTCCAGCCCTGAAAAGGCATTTTATGTGTCCTAATTTGCTCAATTGTAAGAGTCTTTCTCTGAGAAAGGTACTATGACTTCCAACCTCATGCCTTTTGTGCAGTGAGTGAGTGACAGATTTTTTAAATAACTGGCACCAACATGTAGCTAAAACATGGAGGGGTTCACATCTCAGAAACTATGATCTCCAGGTTGTGTATTTGCTGCTTATACTACTCTGAGATGAGACACACAATTTCCCCCAGTCATTGCATGCAAAGTATACTGTTCGGCGGAAGATGAAGGGCCCTTCTG
This sequence comes from Peromyscus melanophrys, assembly GCA_902168415.1. Taxonomy (NCBI): domain Eukaryota; kingdom Metazoa; phylum Chordata; class Mammalia; order Rodentia; family Cricetidae; genus Peromyscus; species Peromyscus melanophrys. The sequence goes on from CABHPR010119672.1 coordinate 7,307, forward strand.
TCACAAAAAATTATCTCTTCTCGGAGAGGCAAATACACAAATACAAGAAAAAGTATTCCCTCTTTTCTTACCACAGCTATTGGCAATAAAAATGAGAAATGAGAGAGCCTGCTTTCAAACTTCTGCCTGAAGCCTCGAAAATTCATTGAGGCCCCATAAAACAGACAGCACAGTTTAGGAGTTTGTAACAAGACAGAAGCTCTCAGTTCAACTGTGAGGTAAACAGGGCTTGGAAGGTGATTCCCCGGAACCCTGTTCCTTTATAACTCATCCTTAGATGCCAAGTCCCAATTCCAAAGCTAGGGTTGAAATGGGGCATGTCCTCTCTTGGTCCTGGGCTATGTGTTACTCTCAGTGATGCCATGAATTTAAACTGTGTATGCACATAGGTGCACATGGTTAAAAATACACAAGAGGTATTTTTTTCCTCCCTAGCGAAAGAGATTGTACAACTATTCAGTTTTCATATCACAGTATTCCAAATGGGTTTTGAAAACAACCAGCACCACTATCAGGCTACACAGATACTGTGTTTCAGAGGCTTGCACATCCTGAAGCTCTGCCAATCAAAATGTGTCTTAAATAATGTAGAAAGTATACCCATTATAGAGGATTCTCGGTGGTTCATGCTAAAGTAAATAGCCACTTTACAGGGTCTGTCTTGAAGATAAATACATGCTTCATTGGATTTAAATTTATAGCCCAATACAAGGTTCTTATCTGTTACCTAAGTATGGCAATAGCTAACAGCTTTCTCTGTCTTCAGCCCCACAATATGCACCTCCATTCTTTCCCATCCCCAAGTTCTTTTTTAAGATACTTCCCACAGAGGCTCTTAATCTAGATCCATGATGAAATTTTGTGGTCCTTAAATGTAGATGGGAATTTTTATTTGTTTGTTTTACTGAAACTTACCATTTTCTTCTATCACAAGTGGAGACAAACTTTAGTATTATATGCAACAGTTTTGCCCTTGCTGCCAAACCAAAATCACATATGTCTCTCCGTCTCATTACAGTGCTAGCAAATATCCTCATTTGTGCCCATCACCAACTCAAATGATGACGGTTATTGGACTTGCTGTTAGATCTAATTTTTAATGAGTTAGTAAGGAAGCAAATGTGTATTACAGGCTTATTTTCTGATTTTGACCACTACATTTCTAAATAGTTGTTCTCCTTTGAAATCTTACTTACGTATTTATTTCATCCCGAGAAGGAAGCCCATAGGCTTTCTAGATTGCTAAATATACCTGTGGTACCCACACCCAAATCAAAACCCTTGCTCTAGAAGGGTTTTTCTAAAATTAGGAGTACAACAGCATTTTCCAGTAAAAGTTTTCACATTGATGGACATTATCTGTACCCGTCTAGTCTGATACAGCCACTGCTGGTCGCATATGGGTATGGAACACTTGACATGTGACTAGCACGACAGAGGAAGTGAAATTTTCACTGAATTTAATTCACTTAGCTGCACTAGTGACATGTTGGTGGTGAGTACCACATTGAGAGTGCAGTTCTAGAAGGTGTGTGGTAGACGTGACTAATAAATGGCCAGCCATAACTAAGAAAACACCACATAGTTTGAATAACAAAAACCTGTTACTTAAAGTGCCAATGCAATGGCTCATGTGGACAGAGCCATCGTGGGACAGGGAATAGTCATTGAAGAGGTGACATTTCAGCTGAGACCTAAAGGTTAAGAAGTATCCTCCTGTAGGGAGAAATTAAGGAAGATGATTTTAGGCAGAGGGGTGAGAAACACAAACATCCAAGAAAGTCCTGCGCTGGATGCGTTTGACTGTGAAGGCACAGATACCTAGAGAGCAGGAGGAAGGGGCTTCAGTAGGGCAGGGAGTCAGAGGAGAGCTGGAGCCAGACTGCCATTGCTCAGTCAACTAATACAAAGAATTTGAACTATTTTTTTTTTAATCCAGTTGTAGTAGGATACCACTAGAGGGCTTTTAAATGGGACAGCTTGATTTTGTCAAAATTTCCTAAAACTCGTAACGGTGATTTGAACTGTAGGAGGCACAACTTATAGGAAGCATTGGAGGAACTAGAATTGTTAGACATCTGGAAGAAAATGACTGACACCTGTTCACCAGGAAAGCTGGAATGGATGTTGTCTAACAACATGGTGATCTTTTTGCTATTCTATGGCGCTAGCCTTCACCTGAATCTGCCCAAATCCTGAGCATTGTTTAGGTCCGAATCCTGAGCTTCATCTCTCAGTGATAACCCATCCTTATGAAAGAGGTTCCATGTACTTTTCATTCTCCATCAATAGAATCCATCCTTATGCGTGGACAAATCCTTCCTCCCTAGGTCCTTACCCTGAGTTCTGTTTATCAGTCAATAGAACTCATTCTTATTGTAAAGGTCAGAGGTGCTTTGCTGCTTTGCAAGGGAGTTTCAGTGTAGCCACCCCTGAAGTTTGTTGTGATAATTCTCACATAGAGACTTTCCCCCAAAGTTTGACTGTGCAAGAAAAATAAACTATGAGGTCAGACTCTGGAAGTTTTGACCCAACACCTGCTAAAATGGTGTTGACCCGAGTTTCAGTCTTCACCTCACAGGCATGGTTTCACTGCTAGGTGTGATGCTTGCAGGGACTCCCAATAGTTAATAATGGATTGTAGGAGGGAGGCTGGGGTCCAGTTGGAATAATTATAGGAGTACAGGTGTGAGCTGCATGGCAATTTTGTACAATGATCATGGTGATAGTAATGGCTATGATCTATAGATATTCTCGAGCATCATCTTCTAAGGGGTTCTTGGGGATTGCAATAAAGATAGGAATAAATACTAAATGAGTAATGCCACTGACCAAGATAATATCGGGGTGGGCAAGATTAAATTGAAAAATTGAAAGTTCAGTTTTAGGTATCCAGATGGAGATGTAGTCTTAGAATTGTGAACAAAGGGAGGATGAAGAATGAGAATTTGAGAGTTGCAGCAGAAATGATCCTACAAGATATGGGGGTTGGGGGGCGTGGAGGCCATCTTGACCAGTCATGCAGGCAGAGCGGGAACTCCAGGGGAATGGTGCATATGGCCAGCATCTAAGTAGGCTGCTTGCTCCCTGAAGATAAAGTTCTTTCTCTACTTCATGCAACATGAACAAATTCCAAGAACTCAGTCACTGGGGACCCAGCATACACACTGATAGAGAGGATGCTGCTTGTGAAACACCACAAATGGGTAGAGTCAGGAAGAGAGAAAAGCAAGAGCCATTAACTGACACAAGGTTCACCCATAAACCCTAGATCAGAGCGTCTATTCCACAGGGAACAATACTGGAATGCAAACATAGTCAAGCAGACCCAAGTTACAATCCTGATGCTAATATTGGCTCTATAACTCTTGGACAAGGTAAGATTTACGCCTGTAATGCATAACACCTGATACCTAATGCAGAAGGCATACTCAAAACACATCAGCTCTTAACACGAAACACCATGTTCAGTGACAGTAAGCAGTTGCTGTGCCACAGGCTTAGGCAATGTGCCCAAGGTGTGGACAAGAAAAAAGCCTGTGTTAATGCACAGCATTGACTCCTGGCTTGAGAACAGCCTGAGTTGGGCTCTATTCCTTACTTCTCACCTACGTTTCTCCAAAGCTCTTCACAAATAATTTACAATTCAATGACTTTCTAAAAACTGGGTACAGGACTCTCCTGCTTTCTCTGTCTTCTGCTCTCTGGCAGGCAAATACAGGTATCTACATTTTCCCTTTCAAATCAGTGCAGGCTCCAGGGAAAATTTCCCTCCTTGTTATTTTCCCCTTTCCTCTTCCAGCCCACCTTAGTCCCTCCAGGAAACTTCACCAGCTTACTCAGCACCCAGGGCTAAAGCATTGCCTTCTCCACAACCTGCCATTAAACATGTACATTAGCTGAAGTCCTGCTGAGTTGGCGTTCTCTGCACATCCTATGTAATAAACCACCAGCCACTTTGCATGGAAGACACAAAGAACAGGCAGACAATTTATTTACCCCAGCTGATCGATAGGAAACCTGGAGCCCTTCCAGGAAAAGTGTCTCTACATATTCCCTCATTTCCTGGCGTGTGTGTTCTCCACCTCTGTTTAGTATGTGCACAGGTAATTCATGGACCCATGGGGACACTTCAGATGAGCAATCACCAAGGCACAAGAGCACTTTGCAGGAATCAGAGTACACAGGCTGGAATGACACACACTCTCCTCTCTTTTTCTCCCTCCCTTCCTCACTCCTTTTCTTTCTCTTTCTCTTTCCTTTCCCCTCCCTCCCTCCCTCCCTCCCTCCCTCCCTCCCTGCCTCCCTCCCTCCCTCCCTCCCTCTCCCTCTTACCCTCCCTCTTGCTTTCTTTCTCTATCATTTCCTGCCTTATACGTGGCTGATAATTAGCCGAGGAACCTCTATCGTACAGTTCACAACACATAGGTGCTATTTCGTTTAAAGTCAGCATTTCCTAAGGTTAGAGGCCCTGACTTTCTGAACTGTCCTCGCCAGGTGCATTTATTCAGGAGCACATTAAAATCAGCAGTTTAAGCTTTTCTCTAGGCTAGATGAGAAGTGGAAAAGAGACATCTCATTCTCTGCTTTTAACTCATGCCTCTCCTAAAAGTGTGCATGTTACATGATGACGACATTTATAAAACTCTTATCGATTTGGACTCCAAACTGAAAGATACTGGATCTATTTATTTCTCTTCATTGGTATATCCTTATATAATAATATAATTACAATATATAATAATATATAATTATAACTAATATAATAGTGATGGGGTCAAGACACATTTTTATACAAATCTATCAGGTACATAGTCATCATCACTCTCCTTTTTCTCTTCCTTCCCATTATTCTAATTCATCTGCATAGACACTTTCCTTCTACTTCATACCCTATATACACTTATGATTCTATGTATCTACATAAAGACTAGGACCCAAAAATGTGAGAAAATATGCAATGTTTATTTGACTGGTGTCTGACTTATTTCACTTATTATTATGAGATCTCTGGTTGCATCCATTTTCCTTAAAATGGCATAATTTCATTCTTTGTGGCTGAATAAAATTCCACTGTAACTATGCACTGCTGTTTTCTAAATCCATTTCTCTGTTGGTAAACACCCAGGCTGATTCAATGATGTGGCTGTTGTAAATAGTGCTAGAATAAGCATGGTTGTGTAAGGATCACTGTGGTATGCTGATTTGCCAATTTGGAGTCTTTGGGGTGTATACCAAGGAGTGGTATACATAGCTAGATAGATTCTTTTATCTCTTGTTTTTCCATTTGTCACCCTTGAACATCTTATGCCATTGTGACAATTACCAAAACTATCTGGTAGGATATTTTGACCTTTATTATTTATTAGGCTGTGGCAGAATCTAATGAAGAGTGAGATGTTGCTTGCCTGGCTCTTCACAATGACACCATCACAGCCATTTGTTTTAATTAGCTATGTCAGAGGTGCCTAGCATCTTTCCAGATGTGTGGGAAAGATGATGAATGGACATAGCATGCCAGGATCTTAAACAGTAATTGCTCAAAAAAATAAAGCCCTGCAAAATCTAATGGTGGCCTTCTGTATACATATGGACAAGCATGCATAGTCACATAACTGTTGGCTCCAGTTCACTTGGCTATCATATTTTGACATCCTAACTTTGGTCCTTAATTGCCACCATTTCTGGTCACTTTATTCTCTGTAATTCCCCGGATCCATTAGCTCTATGTGTCATTTTACTGTAATGCAAATGCATTTTTCAAATTGGCGGAGGCTTGGTTTTCCCCAGTGGATGGAGAACTGCTTAAAGGCAATTACTGCTTCTTCTCTACTTCTCTAATCACAGAATCTAGAGCTTCATCCATTGAAGGCACAGCACTGTAGAATTAATCAGAGGCCCTTCTGAACCTTTTCAGGCCCTTGTGATTTGTGAGTGGCTGATGACTTTCTCCCTCCAGAAAAACTGGGAACATATTTACATTTCTTCAGAACGAGAATTCTGCACATTAACTCAGCTTGCTCAGTCTACTCGAAGGCCAGGACTTAGATGATATAATACATGGACCCAATTTTGCAATTGGAGGTCCCAAGTTAACTGGTAAAGTGCTCCACTTGTCTTTTAATGACACCCAAGACCTGCTCTAACTACATCCAAGGCTCGAAAAGATCCAAAGTCAAATCCAATGAACAATATACTCAGGTGCATTTGTTGTTTAATTCTTCTGATGCATTAAACAAACTAGGATGCTAAATATATGGTCCCCACTTACATTCATATCCATGGTTGTGGCACTCAGATTATATCTAAGACCAACAGGGAATCATTGGCTGAAACATAATGCTAAGTCTCTACAAATGCTCATTTTTGGGTCAGCTCAGAGAATATTTTCTATTTTAATAGTTTATTTGGTTTGCTTTTCATTTAAATTATTATTATTATTATTATTTATTATTATTATTATTATTATTATTATTATTATTATTATATGTCTGTGTACTCTGTTTATGCCTTGTACCTTTGAAGGTCAGAAAAGGGTATTGAATCCCCTGGAACTGGAGTTACAGATGGTTGTTAGCCATCATGTGGGTACTAGGACTTGAACTCATGTCCTCTGCAAGAGCAGCGAGTGCTCTTAACCACTGAGCCTCTCTCCAGTCTCTTCTTGTAGACAAATTTCTAAATGGTCTTATTAAATAAAAAACATGGAACCAAATATAAGGGTGAAAGCCTTAGAGAGCTCGGGAAAATAGGGAAAGCCACAGCCAACCTTACCTCACCAACTCGGCAGCTTCCAAATGCAAGTTATTTCCTGTCTACCCATGCCTATAAGCCTTGCTGTTCTGCCATCTGATTTGCTCTCTCCGTTCAGCTACATCACTTCCTCTTCCTGCCCAGCTCTGTCACTTCTTGTCTGTCTGTACAGACCTCCAGACCTCTATGGTTAACTAGTTTTGCAATTTAAGGCGTGTGCCACCACACCTGGCTCTGTTTCCAGTGTGGCTTCGGACACACATAGATCCTGCCTGCCAAGTGATAGGATTAAAGGTGTATGCTAACATTGCGTGACTTCTTTGTTTATTTATAATGGCTGTTCCTATTCCTCTGATCTCCAGGCAAGCTTTATTTATTAAAGAACAAACAAAATATCACCACACCTTCTTTTCACTTTTTAAACATTCTTTTACATTTATTTCATATGCATGTATGTATATCATATATGTGCCTAAATGCCAATGGAGGTTAGAACAGGGCATCATATTGCCTGGGACTAGAGTTACAGATGGTTTTAAGCCACCATGAGGATACTGGCAACCAATTCTGGGTCCTCTAGAAGAGCAGCCAGTACTCTTAACAATTGAGCCACCTCTCCTGCCCTTTTTATTTTAACAGTAGATTCCACTCACATTGTATTCTGCTGAGTTATTAATGACCTAGTTCTATCGTTCCCAGAGCTTTAACATTTACTATCTAAAATTTTTCAAAGTTACTGGCAACATGAATTAGAGTTTCTTCTGATGCTCTTTGGCTCTTAGAGGTAGATATAAGGGCTCAGGAGATTTTTAGAACATTTGTCATTCTTTTTGACAAGTAACAAACTTCAAATCATACCCAAATATCCCTTTAATAGGGAAGTTTGACCTCTGTTTCTTCTGTGGGTAGTATGGGGGTTTCTCTGGCTGGCCAAAGTCAGCATATTATCTCTAATGTGCTGTGGGCCATGGTTTAGTATGCTGGGAATGGTTGGTGCTGGTATCTTTGGAGGACTGATAGACAACATGTCTTTCCAATGAAGGAACTCAAAATTTACTCCTGACTTCAGCAGGGATTCCTTTGGTTTCTCCTGTATAGCCGATGATACATTTTTATATACCATTAACCAGTTTTAAGGCTTTGTTTTTTTTTCCCTACCTTTTAAAACTCTGACCTCCTTCACATTCTTTACTGGGACCTTTTCAAAGTTTCAAAGTGAATCTAGTAAATTAGAGAAGAATTCACAAGCCTTTTGTCCTTCCCACAAGAACAGAGACAGGCTACTAGAGATCTTCATGTCTCACACTGTAGTTAATGTGACAGGTTCCCAATGGGTTTCTCTAAGACATTTCAGCATTTTTCATGTCTTGGGGAGAACTTAACAAGACCACCAAGCTTTACAATAGCATGTCTCTAGCTTCCAGCCCCCAGAATGGCACAAAATACCTTGGCCATATGTCCTCAAGACTATTCCTATGGTTCTCAGGTTATAAAACCATTCCATTTTCTCTTCTCTTCTTTCTTTCTTTCCTTATTTTTCTTTTGGTTTTTCAAGACAGGGCTTTTCTTTGTAGCCCTGGCTCTCTTGGAACTCGCTGTGTAGAGCAGCTGCATACTCTATATGCTTTGCTTCAGTGGTATGTCTTTGCTTTTCCATACCTGACACACTCTTATGAGATGTTATTTGTATCACTTTCGCTGTTGTTTAATGATCCTGCTTTCAAAGCAATTCTAGATTCATGCAAGGCTGAGAAGGTGCAGAAATTTCCCATACGTACCCTGTCCCTAGACACACATGGCCTATTTCACTAGCTACATCTCTCACAGTGAACATTTGTGGCATCTTAAGAATCTCTAATCACTCACCATCATCACACACATCCCCACTTTTCCCTAGGGTTTGCTGTTGGTATTTGCATTTTACATAGGAATTCATATCAACCACAGCTTATCATGCAGGACCACCTCACTGTCTGGAAAAGTCTCTGCTCTGCCCTTTGCTTTCCCATCACTATTTCTCAGTTCTTTCCTTCTGCAGACTCTGACAGTTTACATGCCTATATAGATACATTCCTTACCATTGGGTCTAAGATTCTGGCACTCTGAAACACACATTTTCACTATTATAGCTTAGAGGTTCTGGAACAGACTGCTTTACCTTTATTTGGCAATGCTGTCTGTGTCTTCCTAGTCAACCCCTGCAAGTCTACTCAGTGTGTTCACCATTTCCATACTTGCTGTGGTTTATTATCACACCCTTGTGTATATAAAGAATGGGAATGGTGGGCAAACAGATTTACCAGGCACAGTCTAGCAAAAGCCCCTTGTTTGTGGCTATCACTTCCCTTAGGCTTCTGGTCCTGTTCAATCTCACTTCAAGATGAATTTTCCATTTTCCTTCAATTTTAGCTTACTCTCAGGTAATATGAGGAAGAGAATCTGCCCGCTCCCGCAGAGCTTCACCAGAGAGCAAGAATTACGAAGGCGGAGACCTGATAATTGTCTGTCCATCACACTTGAAGTAGATCGCAGGTGTGCTGTCCCTTGAATTAATTGTTCCAAGCTGTTGAATAGAGTGTCACTGGACACCAACTTTCTCTGTCCAAATTCTCCAGGCAATAGCTTAGTCCCGAGTTTAGCATCCTAAGACTCTAGTAGGGCAGGACACTATTCTTTCTTCTGAAAATGATCAGAAATGACAGGCAGTAGTAGTATTGCCCTGGGTGAATCTATGCTTCTCAAATGCAAAGAGTAAAGAGTTCAGTAGGTAACCTGAGGGGAAGTTAAAGACTGGAAACCCCGTGCAATTATCTCTCCCATAATGAGGCTTCTTGAGAACACTTGGCTGCCACAAGTCATATCATGGGTTCGGTATGCTTTAATTGCCTGTTATTTTCAGCATGATGGCATTTTAAGGTTTTTGTTCCCTAACAGAAGAATGGATAAATACAGCAATTGACTCATGTGTTGATCCAGGGCTATTTTTACCCTTCAGCACCTTCCATTGTCATCCCAGAAGAAGGTGCCACAGTTTCTGGGCAGTCCTCCCACAGACTATCTAATATATCCACATGGATGCACTGCCTTGGCTATCAGGAGCGTGCGGACTTCCTTGCAGGATGCCTCAGCAGGAGTCAGTGTGGGGAGTGGGGAACTGTAGCAAGCAGGCCATTTTCAAAGTCAGACCCCTCTACAGAGCCAGGAGCCATGCCAAGCTTTTCTCATGTACTGAAAGTTTGGTGTTTCAGATCTCATTTATACCAAAGAAGCTGTCAGGGATGGCCCCTGCAGGGAGGGCTGACCCAAATTGTGACTTCTTTCAGGCCAGGGAAGCCCCTCCAGGACAAACAGGAAGCGATCACTCAGCATAATGTATTCTCACTGGGAACAAGTAAACAGTCCACTGTTTACTTCAAAGCAATGAATCCAAGATCGTAAGTTGGTTTTGGCTCAATGCGACCCTAAAATCAAGTCAGACAGAATGAGTTTATTAATTCAGAGCCTGGAGATTTGATTTGACTGAATATTCCGGTTGAAGTGTTGAATTCCACCTCAAGTTAGTCATTGTTTTCTTCCTTAGCCATTTTGAAGGACTGCTTGGCTTTAGAAAGAAAATGCCACTGTTGGTTTCAGATCCATTTCCAGGTATGAAAGTAATCCCCCAACATATGGTTTCAAGTGTAAGATAGGCTTTAAAGGATATACACTCAGCAGAATGAAATTTTTCTTACTCTTATTGGGATCTAGAGAAATTCAGATTTTTCTTTTTAATTTCTTTGCCTCTCCTTGGGCTGTTAACACTCAAACTTACCTAGTCTAATTACCTTTGTAGCCAATTAAACAGCATTTTCCACTTAAATAGCAATACCTGTCAACACAAAGGAACAGCTCCTGCCTTTGAATTCCTTAAATAAGATGCTTAGGAGCTTTGTGGAAGTAGCAAGAAACCAACAACAAAATGTGTATATACTTTCTAGTGGACAGGGTCGTCTCACTCTGAGAGGTGAGATGTGGTAGTTCTGCTAGTTTTCATCAGTGTTCACAGAATAACCATATTCTTAGAATCAAGATAAGTGGCTCTTTCTTCCAACCCATTGTTCTTGCCAAGTGTATAAAAAGGAACAGATAGTCCAACGTATTTGCTTCTATAAACACAACGGCAGCTAGATAGTGGCCAAATGCCTTTCCTTACTACAAAGACTTCAAGAAATTCAGGATATGAAGGGGTAATTCTAGAACACACAGGGCTAGATTTCTTCAGTTCTACCTAATTACTTTACTTTGTAAGAGGTGTCATGTTGGTGTGGAAGAGGCTTAAATGGTGTTTCATGGAAAGGTGACTGAGGGGACTCTGATCATTGGTACTTTTAGAATCCAAAGACCTCTCTAGTCTTGGAGACAAGAGTCCAGGCTGGGTTAGGTGATGTGGATTGGGAATCTTAGGATCTACTCAGAAGTGAGCCCCATGTCTCGGCTGTGTCTGTAGCCAATTCAGTAATCATGTGCCTTCTGATTGAGTTTAGGAACTCTGGGTAATTAACAAATATAGAGGTAAAGAAAGAGGCACACCCATGTCTGTGCCCCCTGGGTTCTTACAGGTATTTTCTTTCTATTCAGGGTACCAAAAAGACATTAGTGAGGTTGGGGGTAGTGGTGTATGTTATCCCAGCAGTGGTGGGGAGAGGGGGAGTGCTGAGGCAGGAGGTTCATGACTTTGAATGCAACCTGGGCTATATTGTGAGATTCTGTCTACAAAAAAAAATCTAAAAATAAATACCTGATGCATTCTGCACACATGTGCTGCGAGTTCATTCATTCGTTCATTATTTGTTTGTTTATGTACTTATTTATAAACAGTGTCTTGCTGTACAATCCAGCCTGCCCTCAAACATACAACCCTCCTGCCTCTGCCTGCACCATCACCTCTGGTTCCTGAGTTTACTTCTAGATGTCTTGGAGCCACACGTAACCCTTAAGGACAGTGGCCAGGATCAACACAGTCATTGTCAAAAAGCAAAACACTTTATTCTCCCAGCCTTCCCTTGGAAATAGTTTAGGCTTAAAAAAAAATAACCGTTCTGAAGGTGAAGCCAAAGAATAAACTTTCTAACTGAAGAACGATGGCGGGATGATGGCACTGATGGTGGACCTCTTGTGTCCAGGCAGCTGAATTGCTTTCTAGCAAAGGAGAGAATTTGAAACACATGTTACATTGTGTGTGTGTGGCAATTGTAACTTGGACTTTAGTTTTGTTTTTGTTGCTTAGCTGGTAGAGAGAGGTGTATGTGAATGAGGCAGGGTGGTACTGGGATTTTTTTTTTTTAAATAAATCTAAGGAATAGAGACAATAGTAGGCAGGTACTGGGTCTCGGGTGCCCCCTTGTGGTTAATATGCTAATACAGAGGGAGGATCTACACTGAGCATTCTGGGATCTGAAGGGCATAGACTTAGTCTCTGGTCTTGCTTCTTGCTGGGCATCATCATTTCCTTGAGAAATACTGACCTCCTTTTAGTCCGCAAATGCACCATGTCCCCTTCTTGTGTCTGTTCTTGCTTACACTTCCCCCCACATCTTTGTAATATTCCTTCATTTACTATCTGCACATAGTTAACTAATTCATCCACCAGTGTTTTCCTTGACCTCACTTCTGCAAGGAAGAATTCCATGATTCAATGTACTAGGCAACTGTTGTGTGTCTGATGCAGAAACATCATCAAGAGATATACTTCTCTTGATTGAACTTGGAGACCCTGGTTTTAGGGTTTGAACCTTGAAATGGAATGACAGTCTCTAGAAATCAACCTAACAAGAGTGACATTTCTTTGTAATGAGAACTCTCAGAAGAAAAGAGCAGATTTTTGAATCTACAACACAACTATTTTACACTGACATCACTAAACTTCATCCAGAACACTAATCATATTTTCCCACAATCCTTTTCTTCTTCTACTGAATGTCTATTCTCTAGAAACTGAACTAGGTTCTTCTGTCTTCTTGCACAAATATAGTATAACAGATGAGTGGTACATGTTTATTCAGTTGTGATTCTTGAATTTCTAGGTATAGCTTTAATATCCAGCTGAATCTCTATAATATATTCTTGTGGCCTGCAAGAGTGATGACTCATATACTACTTAAAAAATTCATTATTAAAATGTGAATCCCAGTCCTGACAAATAACAAAAACATCCTCCCTGGACGGTCCCTTTGTCTCTCAACTTTTTATTTGAATAAAATCAAATCTGCAAAATAACTGAATCAAGGCTACAGTGAGCACCCAAGTGCCTTCTGAGCAGTCTTCTACCTACAGCTACCTCTTATCCTCCTCAACTATTTGAGTATTAGCTTTAGATACCATAGTACTTGATTTCTAGACATTTGGACATGTACCTCTTAAAAATATAGCATTTCCCTATACAACCACATCATTAACCTCACACAAAGAGAAACATCAAGTCAGCCCATAGTCAAGTTTTCCCCAAAATGCCTTTAATCATTCTTGTTGTTGTTTGATCCAGTACACAATCAAATATGGCAGTGCCTTTGGTTTGCCAGTGGCTCAGTCTCTACATTTCCTGTTCTGCCTTCCCATCTTCATTGCCTGGCCACTTTGAAGCTATCCTGTCCATCAACACTGTTCGTTCGCTTTTCAGTCTGACTTGTTTAGGTTTTGCAGATTTAATTTAAACATTTTGAACTTCTTGAACTATCTTTCCCCCTCACTTAACAGGATGTGCTGAGGACCACTCCATAGCAGGTCAAGGTGCTTTGTCTTTCTTTGCATATCTGTGGGTTCCTTGTTCCTTACTGTGTGACGTTTATGTAGTCATTCCTCGGTGGATAGACACTGGCCTGTTTCCAGAATTTTACTATGAATAATGGTATAAACTGTGTGTGTGTGTGTGTGTGTGTGTGTGTGTGTGTGTGTGTGTCTGTCTGTCTGTCTGTCTGTCTGTCTCCTGGCTGGTGGCCTGGAACTTGCTATGTAGAGCAGGCTGGCTTTGAACTCACAGAGATCTACCTGCCTCTGCCTCCAGGCTCCTGGCCCACAATAAGTTATTTGTATCAATGATATTTTGTACTTGTTAAGATGTATTTTTCAGATTCTAATTCTAGAATTTAGAATGGATTAACATGTTATGAATTGCCTTCCATGGGATTTCCCATCAGGAATGTAGGACAGTGACAAAGTCTTTGGTCTTCCTGTCCTGCCCACCCCTTCTCTGTTCATCTTCCCAGCTCTCTTCCTCTTCCCCCGAGTTAGAGAAGGGTACATCTAACTGAGAAGAGGAGTCATGTTGAGAAAGCATTCATTAATTCCTAGTTTGTGTTAAACCAAGTCTCAGCGTCTAATTTTATTAAATGCTTTTTTTCCCCTATGGAGATGATATGATTTTCCCCCTTAGATAAATTGCTATGGTGAATTTATTGGTGATTCAATATTATTATACTATCCTTGAAATTTTAAAATAGATTTTTCCTTTGTCATAAAATGTTTTTTAAGGTCTACCACATTTTATCTATGACTTTCATGTGTATTTCCCACATGAGACCAGGCTGCCCTTCCTTTCTGTGGCATCTTTATAACAATTAGGTTCATTTCATCCTTGCTTCAGGAAGATACTTTGCAAGTTTGTTGTTGTTGTTGTTATTGTTTTATTTCTGTGGTTTTGAAACAATGTAAGTGTATTTGGAATGATGAAGCCATGGAATTTTTGGTAGAATTTACTTTGTGCTTTGATAACTAAATGTGTTTTATGCAAATTGGTCGGTTTAAGCTTTCTTTCTCTTAAGGCCAATTTTAGTGAATTGTCTTTACTTAGGAAATTGCTTATTTCAGTTAGATTTTCCAATTTATTTGCACAGAGTAGGACAAAGGACCCTACATGATTTTTCAATTTCTTTTGTTTTATGACATTTCCCTGTTGTCAGTTTTTATTCTATGGATTTATAACTTTCCCATGGAGTCCCACACTATCTCTTTTCAATTATCTTTTGTAATGTTTTTCGTATGTGTTGAGTGTATTTTTTTTAAAGAACAAGCTTTTTCTCTTATTTTTTATTCTACTGCTCTGATTTTGACTACATGGATGACTGCTTTTGTGGCTATGTCCTTCTTCTTTCATTTGGCTTAGTTCCCCCCCCCCTTAGGAATGTCTTTGGGATCTGAATTCTACATTAATTAATAACAGTATGTTGATTCCAACTTCCTAAAACAAAATTAGTCAACTGAAGAGAGGGAAGTAAACACGGGGTCTTTTTATAAGATTCTCCTAGCCTTAAAACTGAAATCCTACCCCCTACTCCCCAAGTGCCAAGGAGTATAGACATATATCATCATGCCTGCTGCCATTTCTTAATATTTAGCTTTCAAAACTCAATTTTAGGTGTATTTTACATATGCAGCATTGATTTGGGTTGTGCATCATGAGCTGATCTTAAAATTGTTCGATTTCTTGTAAATTAGGATTAATCTGCTTATGTTTATTTGTATGAATGACATATTTTACCTCAATCCAATCCTATTATTATTATTATTATTATTATTATTATTATTATTATTATTATTTTGGTTTTTTCGAGACAGGGTTTCTCTGTGTAGCTTTGCGCCTTTCTTATTATTTTATATATACTGGTATATTTGTTATGACTACTATGTTTTCTACTTTTTCTCTTGATAACAAAACCTGTTGAAAATAATTAATAGTTTAAATTAAACCACTCTGGTCCACTGAGTGCTTTCTGCTTAGCCCATTTTTATTAGGAAAACTTTGGCTTGACAACCGAAAACACAGAACTAATATAAGACTCCCCTAAATGAATATTTCTCATATTTATTTCTTTCTCAGTTTTTTCTTACCTTTTTTGTGTTTAAAAAAGACAAAAATAGAGGTCTACCTGTGGACCGCATGGAAGAGAAGACTCTTGGAATTGCAACACCCAGAAAACCTGTCTTATCTGTCAGTGCAAGAAAAATTAAGGACAATGCAGCCGATTGGCATAACTTAATTCTGAAATGGGAAAGCCTCAGTGATGCCAGCTTTACCACCGCAAGCAATACTGCCAACCTGAAAGTCAGCTTGTTGAGTAAAGAGAAGGTTGAATTGGAGAGCAGCAGCCCAGGTTCCAGTGAAAAGGAAGAGAAGACGAATCTGGAATACCATAAGGAACTTGAAGTACTGTGTGAGGAACTGCAGGCCACCTTGGATGGCTTGACTAAGATACAAATGAAAATGGAAAAGCTGTCTTCAACCACCAAGGGAATTTGTGAACTAGGAAATTATCATAACAGGGAAGAAAGGAACCGGCCCCCTCTGTTTCACACGTGGCCCACAGCCTTCTTTTATGAGGTCTCCCACCAGCCCTCCAGTGCATACAAGAAGGAGCTCCTCCTGAAGCACACCATTGGTGCAGAGCTGGCCCACACTGCTGACCTCAACCTCAGCCTGACCTACCTGTCTATGTGGCTGCACCAGCCGTACATAGAGAGCGACAGCAAGCTGCAGCTGGAGAGCATGCTGCTGGAAACAGGGCACCCTGCCTGTGATCAGGGCCCCAGGGCCAGCCACTAGGACTTCTCCAGATACACACAAGCACTTGTGCAGCTGTCCTCCTCTGCCTTGTCCCAGGTTATCATGTGAGAACCGAGTGAGATAAATGAGAAGAATGGCAGAGGGGTCTCATTTGTAAACTGAGTGTACTTTACATATTACACCTGTGCAGACAAAAAAAAAAGACAAAAATAGGGAGCTGGGCAGTGGTGGCACATGCCTTTAATCCCAGCACTCAGGAGGCAGAGCCAGGCGGATCTCTGTGAGTTCGAGGCCAGTCTGGTCTACAGAGCGAGATCCAGGACAGGCATCAAAACTACACAGAGAAACCCTGTCTCGAAAAACCTAAATGAATAAATGAATAAATAAATAAACAAAATAAAAAAAATTAAAACTGTTTCAAGGCTAATTCTCCTTCACAGCTGATCTATGGGTGGTATGAAATGCCGATAGACTCACAGGGCACACAGGCTAGCCCTACTGCAGTTAGTGCTCTGAGTATGGTTGTTCTGACGACTGCTCATGAAAATACCAGGAACCCAGACTTGCCTTTTTGCTTTGCCAGGCACTCAGGAGAGTCTGCCCTACCTTTGCTCTTTGTAGGTAGTCCTGCTGTGGAGTATTTGGACAATAAAACATCACTCTAGCCAGGGATTGAGATAATCACAGACATTCCTAGTCATGGCACCTGGGAGCAAGAGAGGGCTCACACCAAGTGGAAATCAGCCATTGCCTTGAGTTGTGCTATACACAAGGGGTGGTGTGCACATTTAAAGAATAGTTGTTAACTGCTATGGAGACTCGGAAAAGAAGTATCTGGGTTTGGTGCCATTTAAAGAGTGACTTCTTTATTACAAAACTTTGAACTTTAGCACTAAAGTCCCTCACACTTGTTTTGTATTTTCAATTGATAATCCAAAGCTGTTCTTATAAAAGTAGACTAAGCAGAAAGAGAATCAATGAGCCAGACACATTCAATTTCATTCTTGAAAGACTGTGAACAGATTTTTGTTTCAAATAAATATTCACATTTCACAGAGAGCAGGTATCATGTTGGGCAGTTTCTTAGACAGCGTTTCCTTTAGCCTGACAAGGGTTAATCACAAGGAAGACAAAGTGTTCCTGAGGCCATTTCTACACATGAGCACGTTACATATCTCAGTAAAAGTCTGTGTGCACATGTGTGTACACACACATGTATCTTCAAATGTGCAGGTGAGTGACTTTAAGCCACTACTGTTCAGCCATCCTCAATATCTACCTCTTGAACAACCTTCATCTTTTCAAAAGAAAATAGTAAGTCACAATTGTTCCTGCCACCATCTTCACGGTCAATGCCTGACAACCACCATTCTACTTTCAGTGTCTGTGAATTTAATTACACTAAGTGCCTCACATCAGTGGAACCGCTCAGTATTTGTCTGTCTGTGTATGCTTATTTAACTCAGTGTGTCTGTACATGTTGCAGCATGTGTCAGAATTCTGCTCTTTCTGAGAACGCACAATATCCTATTGTGTATGTGTACATTTTTATATCTGTTTTGCTGAACAGGGACATTTGGGTTGCTGCCATTAGGGGTTATTGTGAATAATGTGGACAAAAGCTATGGACAAAAGTGTACAAATAGCTCTTCTTGTTTTCACTTCTTTGGAGTGAGTACCAAGAAGTAGGATCGGTGGGTTGTATTGTGTACAACATACACTATATTATATACTATGTATTATATAGTCTCTATAAATCTATGGTAATTTTCACTTTTTTTTGAGACAAGGTTTCTCTGTGTAGCTTTGCACCTTTCCTGGATCTCGCTCTGTAGACCAGGCTGGCCTCAAACTCACAAAGATCCGCCTGCCTCTGCCTCCCGAGTGCTGGGATTAAAGGGGTGCGCCACCAACGCCCGGCGTCTTTTCTTTTTTCACATGTGTTGTGTATGCATATTTGTGATGCGTGTGCCCATGTGCGTACAGGCAGAGGTCAGAGGAAGACATCAGGTGTACTTCTCCATCACTTCCCACCTTAGTGTTTGAGACAGGGTCTCTCACTGAACCTAGAGTTCACCTATTATCTAGACTGGCTGGCTATCAAGCAACCATGCTCTTCCTGTGTCTGCATCCCAGTGCTCAGACCACACACACACACACTGCCACACCATGCTTACTAAGTGGGTGCTAGGGATATGAACTCAGGTCCTTCAGCTTTCACAAGAGGCAGCTTACCCACTGAGCCATCTCCATGGCCCAGTTCTTTTGCTTTTCCTTTTAAAGTAAAAACCATGTGGTCATAAAACATAGGTTCAAAAGCAGCCACGGTAAAACTGAAAAGTAAAGACGGTGAGAGCAGTCACTCTACCAACTGTCTCAGCCACACCCATCAAGGAAACACGGAAGGGAGGGCAACACTCTGAGCACAGAACAGAAAGCCCAGAAACTTACCACAGCTCCTTATACTGAGACAGGGCCTCACTATGTAGCCCAGGTTAGCCTCAAACTTACAGTCTTCCTGCCTCAATTCTCCAAGTACTAAGACTGAAGCCAGGTCTCACCACACATGATTTTTTCTGAAGGTACAAATGAAACCCATTGGAGGAACAGTGACAGTTTTTACATGCAATGCCACTATGATGACAGGGTATCCATGAGCAGAAGGAATCCACAAGTGACTGTCACCCTGCATCTCATTCTTCAAGCAAAATACTAATGCAACAGATCACAGACTTCAACATAAAACATGAAACTGTGATAGCTTTATGACAAAAGCCTTTGTCATTTGGGGCTGAGGAAAGAACCCCTAGTCTCTACACCAAAAAAATCATGCATAAAATGGAAAAATAATTATTTGACACCTGTTAAATGACACATCTTTCACTAAAAAATATCCTAATAACATGAAAAGCAAGCTATAGACAGTGAAAATATGTACGGGCCACTTGTCTGTCAAAGAACTTTAACCCTCAATGGTAATAATAAACCATCTATTTAGCAAACCACCATGAGGCACAGATGATTTCTCTAAGAACAAAGAAAGATGGTGAATAAGCATTAAAATGATGCTCAGCAGTATTAGCCACCAGAAAAGAAATCCAAGTTAAATCACAGAAAGCTATCGAGGACTAAGATCAAAAGCAGTCATAAAACACAATGCCAGCAAAGATGAGGGGAGAAAGATGAGAAGACAGCCACTCTGGAAAATCACTTAGCGGTTTCTCATAGAATGAAACATTAACCATTGTGTAACCTAGCCAATGCATTTCTGGCCTGCTTTCCTAGATAAACAAAATCTTAGGATCTCACAGAAATCTGTGTTTGAATGTGCATAGGGACACTATTAGGTCATAGTGGAGAAAACACAGTTCTTCAGTGGGTGAACTGTTGAGCCAACTATGGAATACTACTCAACAATAAAAAAAAAACATGGATTTTTGACACATGCAACAATTTTGAAGTCTCCCTTGAAATTATTTCCAAGATATAGTGCTGAGTACAAAAGCTAATCCAAAAAGTTGTGATCTGTATTATTTCATTTATATTTAATATTTTGAAAGGAAAGTATTTTAGAAATGGAAAAGAGCTTTGCAAGTGGCCCAGGGTTAGGGACAGAGGAGGGAACATGAAGGACAGAGATGCTGGGGCTGTAAAGGGGAACACAGGGGCTTATTATGGGAATGAAACCTTCCAGTAGATGGCTGTGATGTAGAAACACAAACACACACATAATGCTGTCCAGAACCAAGCCACCCTGCAAGCACAGGTTAACCCAGGGAGGTCTCAATATCGTACCGTTGTCAGTAACCTGGTCTTGGATATACTATGATTTTCCAAAATGTTAAAATCTAGGGAAAACCAGTTCAAGGGCACATTACATCTTTAGTGTTTTTTGCCATTGAATGTGAATTTACATTTAGCTCAAAATAAAGTTTTAATCGATTAATTATTTAAGCACCAATTATCCCCATATATTCAACAAAAGATTTTGTATGCAGGCATATTAGGACAGAGCTGCTGAATGCCAAGAACTGAGTTATTATTAGGTTCTAGAAGGAAGGAGAAGAGCAGACTCAATGGTGTCTGGAAAGAAGGGGAGTGCTTGGTAGGATGAACTGGGGACTTCATCAAGGGAGACACAAGCTTCTGCATCAGCAGGGATGGAAATACAGAGAAGCCATGTCTCGCTGTCTCCTGAACAGAGCGTATCATAACCTCTAAATATACAGTAAAGTATAACTGTTACAAGTGTGATTTCTGAAACCGACTTCCTGTGACTCAACATCTGTCATCAGCAGGATGAAACTTCTCTGTGCTGCGGCTTCTTCCTTCGAGGTAAATCACAGTTAGAACGGAGCCTGGCATTCAGTCAGCGATCGCTAACTGCATTAGCTCATAGCGGAACATTTGTCATGTGTGACAAGATAAACGCTGTTATTTTTTCTTATTATTTGTTGCCTTTTGGTGCTTAATTTTCAGATTTCATTCCACTGTGCCTGGAAGAACTGTGCATCCCTGACGTCTCAAGCTCACCACAGACACACAGGCCCCCAAAGCCAAGCACTATGTGGTAGCTGCCTGGCCACCTGGCACGCGAGTGAAGACAGGCTCAGCACTTTTTACCAGAATCTGTCCCCCATTTCTGGCTGTGACTCTCTATATCTTGTTTGCTGAATTCCGCAAAAGGTAGCAATCACTGTTGAGTTTCTTCACTTTCATAGCACCAAGAACTTTACTCCCTGTGGGAGGACAAGTGCTCCCTCGTCAATATGACATCCATTCTCCTCAGAGTAGCTGCAGCCAATCGTTTTCTGGCCCAGCACATTAACTCTTGTTCTGCATTCTTGGTTTATGAAGATTGACAGACAATCGGTGTAGACTGATGTTGTGAGCTCTAGATTCTCTACAGACTGGCTTGTTCTGCTTGTCAGAGCTGTGTGGAAGCAGCCCTGCAGCCTGTGGATGACAGCTGAGAGAATATACCTATAAAGAGCCTGAACACTCTTGCCAAAAAGAGTATACAATTCATAAAAAAGAAATAAACATTCTTAAATTTATGAGGATGAGACATACAAGATTAATTTTCTAATGAACCGTGGATAATAATGATCTCTCCTAGCAGGAAAAAAAAAATCACATTTTGGTTGGACTAGTAAACTTTGTCTTTAATAAGGACAAGTATTGATTGCATTGACTGAATGGAAGCCACTGTGATAGACACAGAGTACATAATATGTGAAGTCAGAAGCCAAAGCTATGTGATAAGAACATCAGAACTGGCTTCATCCCGTGGCATCTGTGAATGCTACTAACGTCCATGCAGTCACAGGCAGTGGTGGCCCTCTTTGTTGGTATCTTTAGGAGTTTAGCCACCGAGCTTACCGTTTTCACTTTCCCCAGTAAACCAACCCCCCTTAGCAGGGAGCCATCTTTGCACTAAACTTTAAACCTTACTCCCTTTTCTGTTAAAGTCGACAAATGGCACCTGTGGAGGTAAACGATGAAGATCACCTGTGGATATGTGGCAATGACTAACCTTTCTTAAACCAGTTCTTTTTGAGAAGTTAAGTATTTCCCAATGTAATGGTTTGGATGTGAATGCCCCCACCAGCTTCTGTATTTGAATATCTGGTCCCCCAGTTGGTGGAGCTATTTGAGGAGGTTTGAGAGACGTGGCCCTGACGGACGAAGTATCTCACTGGAGGTGGGCTTTGATTGCTTTGGGCCCTACCCTATTTCCAGTTGCACTCTAGGCTTGTGGTTGAGCTGCGTGCTCTCAGCTTCCAGCCAAAGCTGACATGGCTCCTTCTATGCTGTCCTTGACAGTATAGACCTTAACCTTGAACAGTAGTCAAAGCAAACTTACTCTTCTAGAAGTTGCTTTGCTCCTGGTGTTTTATCACAGCCACAGAAAAAATAACTAACACACACAACTGGATTAGTACATCCCTCTCCATCATACTTCAGAGAATCATAGAGGCCCGTGGTTCATTCAGGTTTCACCTTCTTAAATCAAGTGTGTCTCTTTCCTCAGATCATTGTTGTAACCGCTCACTGAACTTCCTCCGATTTGCTCATGTATTTTTGGAAGTACGGGGAGAACCAGAAGCACACCTTTGCATAGCGATACAGTGAGAGAGCACACCATCAGAATAAGGTTTTCATTCTTTTTTCTCTAGGCTGATTCTTAAGGCTTGTCAAGTTTGCAGGGATGGGAGTGGGTGTAAAGGGGGCTCCTTTCTTGCTCTAACGCCTTGCACTTTAGGAAACAGCCAGCAGTGACATCTGGAGCCAAAAAGGGCTTCTTCTGGAATTGCTTTTGCGAATCCATTACTTTACCTTACAAAGTATACCTGCCGTGCCTTGCTAGATATATACAAAATAATTCAGTCAGCTCATTCACTGGATGCGAGTAATATCATTTATACATAGATTAGATGCTTCTTCTTGTACATTATTTAAGGTCATTTCTGTTCACTCTTCTCCATCTATTTCTAATCCTTTTGTTTGTTTAGAAGCAAATTTCTATCCAGTTTTCCAGGTTCTGTGGTTATCACTTTTAAAACAGTGTAGAAACTAATGAACAAATATTTCTAAAGTATCAAGAAAGATACTCTGCGTGGTGCATCTATCAAAGGGATATTAGGTAATGATTAGGATAATGTATATAATATATTTAATGATAGGGTAAGATCACTTTGGCATATTTTGAATTAAAGTGTTGGTTTAAAAAATCTATGTTATGCTATGCATGCTACCAGCCCATTTTATTTGCCTTAGAAAAATATTGGAAGACTATGTCAAATAATATGTAGTTATTTCTGAGTGATAAAAAGGTTTACTATCTATAAATCAAAGAAAAACAGGTTGAACTCTGTGGTTTAAATTGTGTAGCTTTAAATAATGTGCAAAATAAAATTATCTAAGCATTGAATTGGATCTTATGTCCATTTATCTCTATTATTATAAAGTCTTTAATATTTATAGCTTTGATAATTATGTATTAGTACATTATCCTAATCTTTGGTTCACTAAAATAAATTGATGGATGATGCTTTTATTCTCAAAATAGACCTTATGCATAAAAATAAACTATATCCATTTGCAAAAAAAAAAAATCAGTTATAGCCGGGCAGTGGTGGCACATGCCTTTAATCCCAGCACTCGGGAGGCAGAGGCAGGTGGATCTCTGTGAGTTCCAGGCCAGCCTGGGCTACAGAGTGAGTTCCAGGAAAGGTGCCAAAGCTACACAGAGAAACCCTGTCTCGAAAAACCAAAAAAAAAAAATTAATTATAGTGAAATATAGAATTGGATGATAGAAGAAAAATATTCAAGCTTTCAACAACACATTACATATTTAGCATATGTCTATAATAATAATTGTCATAATTTCAAAATTAAGATTAATGTATATGGTAGTTTAAGATATCTGCAACAACTGTAAGAAGATATGAACAACTCTGTGGATTATATTAGTGATAAAGTAACAGATGTTGCCAACGCTTGATATATTGTCTACATATGTAATCGAAGTGTCTTAGTATTATTTCCTGTTGCTGTGATAAAACACCTTGACAAGAGAAACTTAGAGGAGATAAGTGTTTATTTTGCTCACAAATCCAGATTACAGGCCATCATTTTGGGGAAGTTAAGACAGCAGGAACTTGACTCGTCAGTCATATTACATCCATGGACAAGAGCAGAGGGCAATGACTTATTAATGTGTGCATGCTTATGCTTAGATGGCTCTCTCCTTCCCATTCTGTCTAGGGCTTAGCTCATGAAATAATGCCACCCATGTTCAGACTGGCTCTCTCCCACTTCAATTAAACCATGAAAATCCCTTGTAGACATGTCCACAGGCCAACTCGAACGAGACAAATTATCACTTAGACTTTCTTCTTGGGTGATCTTATGTTGTGTCAGGTTGACAATAACCAACCATCAATATTTCGAGAAACTACTAAATTTTTTTAGGTACCTGTGTATATATATATATATATATATATATATATATATATTTTTATCTCTATATATATATTCAAGTTTGTAAGCTCAAAATACTTATATTGAAGGAGAATAAAAGATATACCAAAATAAATAAACATAAGGAGAATTGTCTAGGGTATTCTTTACAGGCACAGATTTATAATGATATACACATACACACACGTACATGCGCACACACATGCACACACACATTCAGTACAGAATAAAAGCTGTGCTTTGAAAGATGGTCAAAATATAACACGACAACAAATTAGAAATTAGGGAATATTTCCTCAATGAAAAGTTCACTATTTATTCATCTAAGTTCAGGTTGTCTGTGACAACAGGATAAAGAGAAATATAAGAATGAAGCTTAAATTGTCTCAGTAAGTGATAAACGGTTCTTAGACAGACAGCTGGAATTCAGAAAATAGTATGTAGTGTAAAACTTGAATTAGAAAAATTGCGTTGCTTTGTGGAGGATGCTACTGTTTGAGTCATGCACCAAATTATATACTGACTCTTTAGCTAAAGTAGCTGTTCTAGAGTTATGATCAGTTAAAACAACATACTGAGGATTTCTATGGAGACAAAAGGGAAAATCACATTCTCTTTCTATGACTCACATATTTACAAATAAAGCATAGGATCTTCAGCATAAACAAACCCATATTAAACATTTTCATTGTAGTTATCTCAGGTTCAGAGGATATATTTGACTACTTACTTTCAATTTTCTAATGTTTATTCAGTAAAGATATTCTATTTTTATAGCTAAAGAAATTGTTTAAAATATTAGGATACTTTGAAATTGTTTTGCTGTTAGCTGTATTGCATATTCCTTGATAGGTAGGAGTAATAGCTTTCTGTTGTGACAGAATACTAAATTTTAATGATACTCAAAGATCACTAAGATAACACCTGGTTTTTTTTTTTTCTCAAGTAATCAGGGTGAATGACATTTTAAGAACATAAGACATTATTTAGTATAGACAAAATGATTTATTTTGGAATTTAGTGTAGAAACTCTCGATAGACATAATGAGCAATTACATTGATTTGTAATATCATGCTCATGATTCACCACAGAACACGCAGTCAATGCTAATTGGCAATTTTACCTGTGAGGCAAAAGTTGGGTTTAGAACTATTTTTCCTAGGCTCTTTATTTCAATTTATTGTGTTTTTATGCTGAAATTTGAAAAGAAATTACACAGGTGTTTATTGGTCACCAATGAAATTATCTGATTCAAATGTTGGCTTACTGAACTCATGGGATTTGGAGATTTATCTAATCATCTTTACATATTGTAGCCTTTTCTAGATTACATCTTTGACTCTTACTGTTCTTTGGTGCTTCCTACTGTGGAGCTAAAATGCTACAAACATTAAATGTTTGAAAATTTACCCCCAAATAGATAGCATCAAAATGATTATTTTATATATGAAAAAATTATTCTTTCAACCCACACATACTCATCATATACCAAACAACTTATGAGATATGAGAAATACTAAGATGAGTAAGTCCAACATGATCTCAGCTATCAGAATTTAAAACTGGATAGCAGTAGCAACAAGAGAACAGAATTTTGTTTGGCCTGATTTGAGTTTGAATACTCCTAACTTATTTCTTCTAAACTTTTCTAGATACACATGTATAACTTTCCAGAAAACTGGCAATGCATTTATCATGTTGCTCTAAAGAATGGATCCAAGTCAGACGAAATATCTAGCATAGTAATTATCACATAGTATTTAAGAAGGCCGGGTATCTGGCATAAAGCAGATGCTGGAAAAACATACGTATTGTTATTGATTGTGTTTGTCACTCATAATATTTTAGTGATTTTAAGATTCTATGCTAATTCATAATTCTCCTAGTGCTATGGAATTTGTATTTTTGAGATCATGGGAGATTTTTATGCTCTTTGCATATGTAAATTTCTCAATTTCAGAGTTCAGGCTAGAGATTATGTACACATTGCATCATAAATGTATTACCTCAGTGACTCTTTTATTAAATATATTTCCTAAACTATAATTTGACTAGCATTGAAATTTAACACTTCTTTTCTTACTGGCCTAAAGGAAACACACAGGGTCCTGTCATCTATGAAATTACAAATAGCAGGTTATATTTAGAAATATCAGGGTGTAAATCCATCATTAAGTTCAATATACAATTGAAAACAGTCTGAATATTGCAGAAATGAAGCAAACAAATAGGACAAGAGAAAAAAAGAGGCAAGATAGCAGAAGTTCAGGGTAAGATAAGAACACAGCCATTTCAGTCTACAGAAATGAGACAACATTCTCTTCGATAGAGAGGATATAAGCATGTGTGTGATGAAGACAGCTGGGCCCCACAGGATGAAAAAGTGACTTCATGTGTCTGCTCCACCTCGATACTGAAATGTATGTGTTTATTTACTTACTATCACAAAACACATCCCTCAGTGTTAGGTTCATTTATAAATTTGTCTTAGCTCAGCTATTGAGAAAGCTTGTGTCCCCTCCACAGGACCTGGATTCAGTTCCTAGCACCAATGTGGGCAGCTCCCAACCACCCACAACTTCAATTCTAGGGGACCTTACTTCTCACCTCTGTGTACACCTGCATGCACATGGTACACACACACACACACACACACACACACACACACACACACACACACACTCACACACATATACACTTACACATACATACATACACTCAGGCACACACACATACT
The DNA here is from genome assembly GCA_902168415.1 of Peromyscus melanophrys. NCBI lineage: Eukaryota > Metazoa > Chordata > Mammalia > Rodentia > Cricetidae > Peromyscus > Peromyscus melanophrys. The sequence continues at coordinate 34,320 of CABHPR010119672.1, forward strand.
TAGGTACACACTCACACACACACACAC